>CAUYRB010104438.1:0-29337 GCA_963574695.1 Propithecus perrieri | reverse complement strand
GAGGCCGAGGCGGGCGGATTGTTTGAGCTCAGGAGTTCGAAACCAGCCTGAGCAAGAGCGAGACCCCGTCTCTACTAAAATTAGAAAGAAATTAACTGGACAACTAAAAATATATAGAAAAAATTAACCGGGCATGGTGGCGCATGCCTGTAGTCCCAGCTACTCGGGAGGCTGAGGCAGGAGGATCGCTTGAGCCCAGGAGTCTGAGGTTGCTGTGAGCTAGGATGACGCCACGGCACTCTAGCTGGGGCAACAGAGTGAGACTCTGTCTCAAAAAAAAAAAAAAAAAAAAGTTCTGAGACAGAAAGTGACAGACTGTGGGTTAGACTGAAGCAGCCACAGGATGTGTGGCCATGTGGGTTTGGATGCATGTATTGAAATTTCAATGGATTTATTGTTTCCTCAAGTATGTTCTGGGGAGCATGAGTGCAGTGAGACATGAATAGTTGCGATTCAAAATAAGGGTCTTCTGATAAATAAAATGTGGGAGATACTGCATTAAACAAAATAAATAGTTTGTTTTGTTTGGGGAGTTTTTGCTGCAAAATTTCAAAGAGACTTTGCTATACAAATGTGCTTCATGAATCTCCAAGCAAGAACATTTTCCCACACTTATTTGATCAGACAGACAAATTGATGACTTTAGAACACAAAACTCCTACCTTATTCATTAACAGAGGTATCTTCATCGAAGTCTACAATATGCCATGCATTTCATATATAATATCATATATAATATCACATTTCATCTTTGTAACAAACCATGAATTTGTTATTATTATTTTCTCTTCTATAGATAACAAAACTGAAGATTAAAAAAACGATTAAATAATCTTCTCAGGGTCAATCAATTTAAAATAACTAGTTAGAAATATGAATCCCCTTCTACCTGGAGTTCTCCATTACTCTTTCTTCTATCTAAATAGCTTTAGAAAAATTTTAGGACATAGATGATATTTTCTATGTTACATGGATAATTATCAGTGAAACAACAAAAGAGTGTTGAGAGGCTATGAGAACTCACCACCTTCATTATCTCCATCAATCCTTCCTCTCAACCATCCCAGTTAACTGTACACAGTAACTAAAAACAGTTTGTTTGCTAGGCATAGGTAGCAATGTTTTCCCTCCAACTTGTTAGAATTCCTTGAACCTTTCTTAAAGAAAAGGGTCCTGGAGAAGGGTTCTGGAGAGTCCACTGATAATAACTTTTCTCTTTGCTAATTGTCTCAAATATAAATCACATTCACTTTAAGTTATTTAGTTACTCAGAATATCTAAGAACAACAGTTTATTTATCTTATATTTAACTTCAGTTTAATATACCTAGTTATATAAGTACATACACAAGTCCATACACAATATGACATAAGTTAATGGAAGGAGCTCAATCAGAATAGCTAATTTCTGAATGAAAACCGGGTATCACAAATCTTACAGAAAAAGTAGCTACGGTTAAGGTCTATGTAGTACTGCCGTTAGGCCTGTAATATCAATCTTAAATAAGGAGGTGAATGATGCAGGTGAAATCATAAGGCAAAAGATCTGTTCATTTGCAGAAATTTGTTAACATTAACCAGGCATTCCCTTTTTATCATACTATCAGATGCATTTTCTCTCGTATTTTTCAAGGGCCAGTTGAAGTTCTCAAGTTCACACTAGGAATAACATGCTTTTGAAAGGCACAGGTATCTCTCTTAGGGTGACTCTACCTCAGGCCAAACAGATCCTCCTAAACAAAAGACAACTCTCCTCTGAGTTTCTGTCCCAGGTTTGGTAACATGAACCCACTCTGTCTGTACTCTATGCATTTGGAAGCCTGAACCTATTCCAAGTAGACTGTGTAATGGATATACTAAATCAACGGCAGAACATTAATTAAAAATTCTCCAAGAATAATATTTAAAAAAATGTTTAAAATCATCTATATTGGACGTCTAATGAAAAAGTTTAGTGGTAACATAGATTACAAATCACCAAAATGTAAGCTTCAAGGGGGCAGATGTGTTTGTCCTCTTTATTCACTATTATATACGCCGCACCTAAAAATGTGTCTGGTTCTTGGTAAGAGAGTAGGAACTCTATGAATATTTGCTGAATGATGAATGAATATTAAAATGATAAAAGAATTAAGTGCTTAAAAAATAAAAACCATGAGTTTCTGCACTTAAGCAAAAATATAAACAAATACAGCCAGTATTGTAACTTGGGGGATCTTTGGGTTAAAATATTCAAAAATGATGCTACAGCCAACATAATGATTGACATAAAATAATTTGGGGCCTCTCCTAAGGAAATAAAAGCATTTGAATAGTTATGTTGTTACTATAACTTTCTAAACCATTCATATAAAGTTTCACAATATGGTATACTTAATTACATAATAATAATATGTTTACTTAGTGGTTTGTTTGCACATTAAAGTATCAGTGTATTCGATTCTCCCTGGTGAAATAGGAAAGGTAAATATCATTACTGCTAGTTCACAGATGAAGAGATTTAGGCTTAAAAATATTAAATGTCTTATAATATACCCCATCAAGTCTTAAGTCCCTGTTTAGGAAGAAAATGTGAATAATTAACAAACTAAAAAACAACAAGAACAACAATAATAATAATAATGCAACTAATGTATCCGAATATTGTTCAAAGTCCCTTCATATCCTACTCTTACCAATGACACTGGGAGGTTTGCAGTAATTTTAATTCAATTTGTTAGAAGCAAAAACAATGACCTGGTAAGACCAAATAACTCCCACTGAGAGATATATCTAGTAAATCATAGAGGTGGGACTCAAACGTATGCTTTCTGGCACCAAAACATGTCAGAAAGCCTGGCTACCCACTACTCACCTCTTAATCCTATGGTTTTATCATGACTTCTATGATTATGCATTTTGAAATGATACACACAAATACACTACATAAATATATCTTTCTATTATTATTATAAATATGACATATTTACCCCAGAAATTGCATATGCACATGGAATTGGTTTTGTTTTCCCATTAATGGTGGTAGCCCATCATCTGCTAAATTACCTAAGTCCCACTCTAAACTATTAGTTATAAGTTGGCTACCCATTTTATTAAGGAGGGTAGTTGTGATTGTGAAGCTTACACTAATTGTGTGTGATAATTCACTTGCTGTTGACATACACTAGTATATACAGAAAGGCAGAAATGACCCAGGCAACCCCACAGAATTCCCAGTTGTCATTCTCTTCTATGCAAGCTTCTAGGAAACTTCTCAAGTGCAGTAGTAATGTTTAGGGCACTGCTATCCTACAGATCTCTTTTATGTCTCTTAGCCATTGGATAAGATTGCAAACTTTCCAACAGACATTCACAGTATGTGCTCGAACCATGTTTACATGTATAATCAGTGACCTCTCAAATATTTAGTATGCATGAATTTTATTTTAAATTTTATACCTTTTCTCAATAGCTGAGGTTTAAGCAGACAGTCTGATAAGAAAAGTAGACCAGTAATTAATTCATTCAAGCATTTCAGTGCCTTCTCTCTATAAAGACAGAGTACTAAATGCCCGACATTTATGCTATACTTTACTTCAGGATATTCTAAGTCACTGAAAAACCTGTAAGTTAATAATCAAGCACCTCTTTTTTTGGTTGCTTGGTTGGTTGGATGGTTGGTGGTTTTTTGGAAAGACAAAAGAGATAAGAGATGATTTTCTAATTTCTTCTCTCTCTCTTTCTCTCTCACACGCACGCGCGCGCGCACACACACACACACACACACACACACACACACACACTTTTGCTTAGTCTCCAACTCCTTTGATGTTTTGTATTCAATGTTGGACTTGACTGACACAAGAAACTCCCTGTAGAGAGGCAGGTTTCCTCTGAGCTAAAGCTGGTTTCCATGGTGCTGAATTGCCCATTTAAAAGTATGCATGGGTCCTTAGGTGCATACAGGGCACCAGTGCCCGTGCCAACCACAGGTCATTCAAGGCCAGGAGTAAGACATCTGTACTGCACATAAACAACACCAGGCTGTGCAATTTTATTTTATGCATTTTGGCTCCCATTTAGAAAAAAGGAAATCTCATTATCTCGTGGCATATATTTTAAGGTCAGTTAATCATGTAGGTTGTTTTCACTTTGAAAACTACTTTTAAATGGATGATTTTGTGATTGCTTGGAGCTTGGATAAATACTCAGATCGGTGAACAAATATGTCTTAAAGCATCTTTTCCACCCCCTTCCTTGATTTCCCTTAGATTTGGGGACTGTAGGAAAGGAAAATGCTACCCTAAGTTAGTTTTACACGTGGGAGAGAATGTTGGCTGGGATAGCCATTTCTAGCTTCCTCAGATTTATTAATTTCAAAGAATATACTATACAAGCAAAACACCAATTAAGTTATTAAGCACTGGAAATTTCAACACACACTCATTTCTTATTTTGTATTGTTCACAATATTTTTTTTTGCCAGGGTGAGTAGAGTTGATTGCATCCAAAAAGCAGAATAGTAAGCCTAGAGCACATCTCAGATGAAGGATATTTTAGTTATGAGTAGTATTGATTTTTTTTAAAGTAATACTTTGGAAATGTTTTAGTAAAGTCTAAACTACCTAATAACATGCACATTATCATGATCTATAGTCTAGAAAAACATAAGTCTGTAGTAAAAGTTAGTATTGGGGATCTTTTCCTTCCTTGAAACATAGATCCCACATGCCTAGAGAAAACGCAAATGAAAGTAGTAAATTTTTATTTTTTTTTAAATGAGTATGTTCAGTGACAAAAACAAAACAAAACAAAACAATGGTTTCTTAATTTTTGTAAATGGGCCGGCTAATTACAGGTGAGACCTAGCATAGTAATTGAGAAATTTCAGCTGCTCAAGAGCATCACTATGGGAGTGCCTTGCATGGGTCCCTTGCATGGTCTGTCAGTTCCTGGAAAGGGTGTACGTTAAAAGTCCTTAGAGCTCAGGGATTCACTCTTGCTGCTTTTAAGTGGGAGATGGGAGATGGGAGAAGCTGGAACCCCATGTGGTATTGGGACTTCACCTGTGGCTTTCTCTGTGACTGTGTCTCTAAGAAGCAACAGAGGTTGGGGAAGGGAGGCAAGTGAAACTAATAGAACAGAAACTGGGTTAAGTTTGAAAGGAAATGAGGTGAAGAGCTTTGCCAACTCCCAAAGCTCAGAACTTCCTCTATGCCTCCAGAGACCAAATCTTGGTGGTGAGTGCTGGGCGTTTAGAGCCACTAGTCCATGGGCCTTCCTTGCCTTTTGCACTCTTCAGGCTGCCCTACCTAGGATCCCTACATTTAGCCTTCAGTCTCCATTTCACCTGAGATCAGAGCTCAGAGTCTCCCAGGGACTTCCCTGGACCGGGGACAGGATCATACTAGGTGGCAGGCAGGCGAAGCAGATTCGGGAACAAGTGGGAAACTTAAGTGCCTGTTGATGTTGCTAACTGACCATCCTCCTCACTCCTGAACCTTCAGCTAGAAGTCAGATCCGGACTCTGCCCCACTCTAGTGGATCCCTCCAGACTTTGCGGACTCTAAGTGGAAGAACCCGTCTTAGGGATGAAAACTTGGAGGCTCTGGGCTAGCTGGCTCTAGAATAGTCCTACGTCCCTAGTGGTCCCGGATTCAACTCGGTATCCCGGCATGCTTGCGACTGCCCAGAGCCCAGGTTGCCGGGCACCAGGGCTGCGGATCTGGACCGCCCGCCGGACGCCCTCCCAGGCGTCTGGGAGAGCTCATCTGCGCGCCCAACTCAAGTGGCTGCAGCGGCGCGCGACGCCTCACCCAGAGTAGGGTGCCAGCCCCTGTGAGCCTGGATCCCTGCACTTTTGCGCGCATACCCGGAGCACGAATTGAAAAACCCGCCATCTGTACCTCCCAGGGAAGTCCAGGACCCGCCAGGAGGGAAGCAGTGACGCGCCTTTCCCTTTTTTTGTAGAACCTCCCATGAGCTCTGACCTCCACTATCCCCAGCTCCTGCCCCCTCGCCAGCGCGCGCTTCGCCCGCGACCCGCTGCGTTCGCGCTGGCCGCGGGGAGCGACCACGTCCCCGGAGCCTGCAGCCTGGGGCGCTCCTCTGAGCTCACTCACCGATCCTGAGTACTTGCGGGGCGCTCTGGGGGAGAACGTAGCAGAGGAAATAGAGGAGTGTCCAGCTGGTGTCCCTGGTCCAGAGCCCAGGCTGGGCGACGAGTGTGCCGCGCTCCATCTTCCTAGCTTCTTAATTCGTGCCGAGACACAGCCGCCGCCGCACGCCCGCAAGATGCACCCCCCTTGGGCCAGGTCCCCACCTCATCCTCCCTGGATGCTCCGGGTCCGCACTCTGCACGCTGTCCCCAGAGCGAGGTCGAGGAAACCCGCGTGGGAACGCGGAGCTGGCTGGCAAGGCTGAGCTCGCTCGGGGCTCCTCGCTTCTGTCGCTAGCCCATCACCGCTCCTCCTCCTCCTCCTCCATCGGCCGCACACCGCGGAGGATCAGCGCGCTCCTGTTCCTGAGCCCAGAGACCAGCAGAGGAAAGTTGCTGCCCCAATTTGCGGGAACGTCTCCCTCATTCGTCCTCTGGTCAGATGCAAAAGTAGAGGGCAGGTGGAGGATGCAGACAGAGGAGGGAGAAAGGGGAAAGAAGGCGAACGGGGGAGAGGGTACTGGGTGAGTTGGTGCAGGGCTGTGATGAGCTCTAGCAGGTTAACTGGGATCCTGGGATCGGAGGCACGCTCTTGCTTCTCTCAGTCCTCTCTCCCCCTCCCCTCTCTGGCCCCACCCTTTATTTACTGCCCGCCCCAACCCCACTGATCAAGATACACACACACACACGCACACACACACACGCGCACACACACACACACAGACACACAGACACAGGCACGCACGCACGCACCCAGAGGCACGCTCATTCTCCCTCTCCCTCAACTTTGCGCTCTGCTGCCAGAAAGTCAATTGAGTGTTGCATCTTCCAGGCAGATCGAATCTAAACTATCGTCCGAGCAGAGGCAGCCTCTGCTATCTGCTCTGAGTGGCCAGAGGGACCTCCTAGGTAATGTCCCTGTGCTCCTATTAGGGGGTCTCAGAGACGTCCAACTATGGCTGGTCCTATCATTTAATGGAAAATTGTCTTTTTGAACACCAGGATTTCAGAGACCATTAGAGCTCCCTTTTTAACTCTGACAAGGATGAAGAAGAGAAGGAGGAGGAGAAGAAAGAGAAACCTTCAGTACTCTAAGATTGTATAGTGGCTTCTTAGCTATTTGGATTCGAGATAATTTCTTGTAAATTGCTTCTATTTACACGTGCAGAACTGAGAAAGAGGCAGCCTCCAGCGCTGCTGCTTTTCTCGATTTCTTTTGACTGTCACGTTTGAACACGGGAAGATAGGCTATTTTTACAATGTAGGTTTGGAGACTATTTCTTTACAGAAGGACAAGGACACTTCTCTGGGGAAATCAGTATTTGATCGTGTTGGTTTAATTTCCGTCGGGTTTTGTACGGAACGTTCTACATAAATGTTTGCTAGTTCTGTGTGTACATCTCATAGAGATGTTTTTTTTTCTAAGTATGGATTTTGGAGCACTAATTGAAACTGAGTCAATCCATATGAAAAACGGGTCCATAGTTACATGGGCCTAGGATGGGAAACAATTGCAAAAGAAATCGAATATATCTTAAAATGCATTCATTCATTCATTTATTCAACAAATAACTACTGAGTATCTTGCATGTGGTGCCACTCTATTTTTCACTGAAAGCCCAAGGGAGGCTAGAATCTCACTGCTGGAAGGTGGTCGGTTCACACATCAAGTAGTATGCCTCATTCTGGACACTTTGAGATGACAGTTGACAAAATAGAACATATCTGCAGATAACAAGAGGGACTGACACGGATTTAGGAATGTATGTTATACATGGGAAGACTGAGGAAACCAAGAAGAATTAGGGGCATATACTGGTTATGTTTAGAAATTTGAAGAGATCACACGTTAAAAGGAAGTAGTCTTACTCAGTGTTAGTTAAATGAGAAGAAATAAGAAAAATAAGAATGATGGATGGAAATTGTAGAAGAGGTTATAAATTTCACCTCATCTTGGGGAGCATTTCTAAAACCAGAGAGTGCCTAACAATGGCATGACCTGCTTTGGAAGAGTCAAACTCTCCATTCATTCATTTGCTCATTTATTAGATTTCATGCATATTTATTGGGAAACTACGATGTGTGAGGCATTGCGCCAAGCCCTGGAGAAACAGCAGGGATACGGATATTGCCATCCTGAAACTCATAGCCTTTAAATAAGTATGACCACGAACATGAAGCAAAAGAGGAATCTAACCTCGTTTAGGAGTTTGGGAAGGACTTGTTGAGGGAGTGATGTTTCAAAACTCAAAGAATGGGTAGTTTATAAGTGATTGGTAAGTATTTAATAAAGCAAGAATAAATGCAAAACTGTTAGAGGATTTATTTTTAAACCTGAAGATTTGTGTTGCACATATTCAGTGGTCATTTTTTTCTTGATACATCCAGGGCCAATCTATAGTAGATATCGTATGACTAGAATTTACTAGAACCCAAGGTCTAGAATTAAGTCAGCTTTTGAACAAAGTGTTTAAATTCTGGTTTTACCAATTTCTAGGTTTTTAGTCTTGATTAAATTGCTTTATCTCTCTGTAGTAGGTTGCTGGTGCTTACCCACATCTAGTCCTCTCCTTCTCTGATGCATGAAAGCCTGTACCTTTTCAGTTACGTGGAACCATGTGACTATTTGCCAATGAAATGTGAGTGGAAGCTCACCACTTCCAACTGAAGAGGAAGGCAGTGAATAGATTCTATGTGGTTCTACAGGACTCTCTTTTCCTGCCAAAGTAATTCTGAAAGCCACAAGTTCTAGAGGTCAAGATGAAAGCAGCCTGCATCCCTGAGCTATATTTTGCAAGGGAGTTGATCAGAATAGTTGTCAGACCAGCAACATGCCAGTGACAAATCAGGCACAATTCAATTCTATGTTTTAATCCACAAAAATGTTGAGATGTTTGTTATTGCAGCATCACCTACTCTTTACTGATAAACTCTCTATGACTTATCCTCATCCGTAAAATGAGAATAATAATAGCACTCTAGGGCCATTGGAGGATTATATAAGCTACTTGCATATCAAGTGTTTCCCAAAACCCTTGTTACTCAGTATATATTAGTTCATTTGTGGTAATTACTTTTCTGATTAAAATCATGCATACATTTGTGGTTGTAATATGCCCCAGATTGCAGATATTAAAATATTTTGTTTGGAGGGAAAGGAGTCAACAATATTATTCCAATTAATAGTATACTAATAGTAACTGGTCAATTGCAATTTAAGGAAATTTTGTTACTTTTTAACGGTGTTACCGTTGGACTATGAGTAAACAGTTCATTTTGGTAGTTAGAGATACTAGAGAGGTTGCCATATCCTAAAGCATATTTCTTAAAGCATAAATGTCACACTTAAGTTACTTTTCTGTATCATCTGTAAAATTCTGTAAAGCTTAAAGTGGAAATTTATTTCCTTGTTAAAATGCTTCCCTCCACTGCTCATGTATACAGGCTCATGGTGTTGAGTTACTCATGAGTGATCTGCAGCTGCTGTTAATTTGTGTTGTGCTTTTTAGAAGGACTGTAGTTTGTGCATGTATGCATCCAGTTTTTTTTTTGACAAAAATGATTCTGGTAATCACTCTTGATTCACAATTTTTCATTGTGCCCTCTTAAGAATAAAAATGTCCAACTGAATGCATGCTGTCTTTTTCCCATTCTCCAAATTTTAAGCTTAAGTTGATAACTGTGGTTAGTAATAAATCAGTACAATAGTGTGCAGCATTGTGCTTTCTATGAGAGCTGGTGGCATTAGTTAGGTACTAATCCATTTAAAATTACTTGATTTTTAGAAGATAACTGGATACAAAGAAAAATTACTTAGAGTAATCTAAGGAATACAGACGGTATACTGTGTTTTCAAAATGTAGTGAGTATACTTGAATATACTTATAATGTTACCTAGGGCACTGAAATCAAAAGATCAAGTGCCTTTTACAGCCTGCTGAGAACTTGTAGCCGATTTAGGATCAAAATCCTGAGTTCTTGGCTTCCTATTTATACTCTTTCTTGCTAGGTGATGCCACATATTTCTATGACATTAAATACTACCTTTAAAGCAAAGATCCCAAAACTTTGTCTATTGCTCAGATCTTGCCTCTGAACTCCAGAATCATGCAGCCAACTCTACCATTTCTAACTGACTCAACATCTCAAACTCTTTTTTTTAGCTTTAATTTTCATTTCTTGTTTTTTAATTTCAGCATATTATGGGGATACAAATGTTTAGGTTACATATATTGCCTTTGCCCTACCTGAGTCAGAGCTACAAATGTGTCCATCCCCCAGATGGTGCACAATGCACCCATTAGGTGTGAATATACCCAACCCCCCACCTGCCTGACACCTGATGAATGTTACTACTATATGTGCACTTAAATATCGATCAGTGAATACCAATTTGATGGTGAGTACATGTGGTGCTTGTTCTTCCATTCTTGTGATACTTCACTTAGTAGAATAGGCTCCAGCTCTATCCAGGATAAAACAAGAGATGCTAGATCACCATTGCTTTTTGTGGCTGAGTAGAACTCCATGGTATACATATACCACATTTTATTATCTCATGTATTGATGGGTACTTGGGTTGTTTCCACATCTTCACAAACTCTCGATTCCGTACCGTGTCATTGCCCCCACACCAAGTCCTCTCTCAAATTTTCCCATTTCCATCTGAGCACCACTTTCCATCCTGCTATTAAAACTGGAAACGTAGCAAGCCACCGTTGACTTCTTTCTTACTTCTGCCCCTCACCTCATACCAAGTTTATTTTCATACACTAATGGTTTTACCTTCAAAACATGCCTTTAATATGCTTCTTTGAAGTTTCACTGTTATCCTACTAGCCTGGGATTTCTCAACCTCAAAACTTTTGATATCTTGGGGTAGAAATTACTTTTTTTGCAGGCTGTCCTTTTCACTCTAGGATGCTTAGCAACTTCCCTGGACTCTGTCCACTAGATGTCAGTAGTACCTTCCTCCCAAGGTGTGACAACCAAAAATGTCTGCAGACATTGTCAAACGTCCTTTGAAGTACAAAATCACTCCTGGTTGAGAAGCTCTGCACTAGTCTGGGTCACCAGGATCTTCCATGTGGTCTATCACGATAGACCCCCCACAGTCCCTCTCCTCTCATTCGCCTCTTTCTGTCCATTTTGTCTGATCTAAATTAGCTCCTCCCAGTGGTTTCCTTCACAGTGCTCTGCTTTGTTCCCTCATGGTCATTACCAACTCTGTAACTATTTTATTTATTTTATTATAAATTTAACATAGATTCTTTGTCTGCTTTGTTTACCTCAAACCTCAGTGCCTAGCACTGTGCTGGAGCTTGGGGGAGCTTGATTACTACTCACTGAATGAGTAAATGAGTGACACTGTCTCATTAGACACACAACCTACAATTCATAGCTGCAAA
This sequence comes from Propithecus perrieri, assembly GCA_963574695.1. Taxonomy (NCBI): domain Eukaryota; kingdom Metazoa; phylum Chordata; class Mammalia; order Primates; family Indriidae; genus Propithecus; species Propithecus perrieri. The sequence goes on along the minus strand of CAUYRB010104438.1, from coordinate 17,794 downwards.
TTTGTAAGATTGAGCTGAATAATAAGCCCAATTCCTCTTTTGATTTCATTCAAAGGTCCTACATTGATTAGCTTAATATTTATTGTTACGCTGAGTACATGTCTGGCAAAACCAGAGTATCATCTTGCATGTGCTTCTTCAGATTTCAGCAAAATGTTATATGGAGTAGGGGTTTCTCTTAACATTTCATTTTCAACAACGTGATTATCATTACACACACCTTCACAATCTTACTGTAATTTCCATACTAACACTGGTCTATTTGCTAAAGCACTGTGGAAAGCAGCTGAAGTGAAATCTTTGAAAGGAAAAAAAGTGTCTTTTGTATTCATCCCTTTACATCCTATTATAACAACCTGAGTCTGTAAAGAAATTCAGTCACATAGAAGATCTGAACATAGTAGGTATTTAGCTACTTCCACACAAGTGGGGCTTACCCAAAGGGTAAAGAAGAAAAGAACCACACTGGGCACTTAGGATATTAGGGTACCTGGGCCCCCACCCTGGGCAGACCACTAACTGGCTCCCCGCTATTAGACAAGTCCCATCACCTCCCTAAGGAGCATCAACTGCTTCAACCACAGCATGAAGTGGTTGGACTAATATCCTCCATCTCCCCTCCCAGACCTAAAAGTCCATATAAATTATAGAAATTTTATAAAGGAAGAGCTCACATCTCTGTTCTCTTTTGTTTATAGATAGGATAAGTTTTTCCTTAAGATAGGAACATATATTTTGTGCTTATTATATATGCCAGACACACTGTTCTTTGTGTTTTTACATGTATGAACTTACTTAATACTTACAGCAATCTTGGGAGGTTAGTACTACTATTATGCAAATATTCCAGATGAGGAAATTGAGGCATAGAGAGGTGAAGTAATGTGTCAGAAATGACACAGCTGAGTGACAGAGGCAGAATTTGAACTCATTCAGTCTGGCTCTAAAGACCCCATTTTTTTCTTTTTTTTTGTAAATTTACTTATTCATTATTTTTTTTAGTGTGACCTTGTTTGTAACACATTTTTTTTCTTTTTAATTGAAATGAAATTCCAAAACAAAAATTAACCATTTATCAACAATTTATTTGCATTTAGTACATTTACAGTGTAGTGCAACCACAAATTCTAATTATTTCTAGTGCGGCTGAAAAGTCACGAGTGAGACAGGAGGAGTTAACGGTGAAATCAGAGAGAGGCAATGGGTGCTTAGATCAGCTAAGGACTTGTGGGCTGCTGTCAGGACAGATTTTTCTTCTGGATGAAATGGGGAGTCACTGAAGGTTTCGAATACAAGAATTACATAATTAGGCTTGTGTTTTGTTTTGATATGGTTTGTTTCTGGGACTATATTAGGTATTAGAGGCCCAGTGAATCGATATATTTCTTGTCCTCATGGAGCCTAGAGTCAAGTAAATAGTTCTGCAAATAAATATGTAATTGCAAATTGTTTCAGTGATCCTAATAGCCAAATTTTTTGAACTTTTTCAAGTGTAACGGTACAAATCCTAAGTGTAGGGCTCAAGGATAAGTTATCACAAAGTGAACACCTTCATGTAATTAATAACCAAGACAGGAACTAGATCACCATCAGCACCTCTGTGGTTCTTCCCAGACACTATCCACATCCCTGTCCCATATGTAACCACTATTTTGGCTTTAAATAGCAGACGTTAGTTCTGCCTGTTTTGAGACTTGGTATAAATATACTACACATTCTTTTGTGCCTGGTTTACATTTGCTGATCCCTTAACTATATGCCAGGCACTATTTTTAGCGATTTACATTTCAGAGTCACCCTGGCCCATTCTACAGAAGAGGACACTGAGGTACAGAGACAGAATGCAGGTTTCATGAAGGGAAGCTATAGGTGGTATTAAGAGATTTTAAAAAGCAGAATTTGGTTTGGATTAGGAGCTTAAGCAAGGCTACTCTGAGGAAATAGCCTTTATGTCTTGCCTTAAAGGGTAGTTGGTAGTTGCTGCAGGGGGAAGGCAAAGAACATTCTGGGCATAGAGAAGATTCTGTTGTTGGAAGCTCCCAACCATATAAATGGCCTCAAATAAGGCCGGTTTGGCTGCTCTGAGCTGGAGAGAGGATAACACCAGATGAAATGGGAGATGTGAGCAGACTCTGGATCCCTAGGGATCCTTACAGACCTTCCTGAGAGCTGGAGAATTTATTATAAAACCGATGCAAAACCTTGGAGTCTGGCTTCATCTTTCCTCTGTCTCATTTGTAGTTATTCGCCCATCCAGTTATGTGCTTTTTAAGGCAAAGCACCTCCCCAGCTTGGGCCACAACAAATATCAGCTTCTCCTTCTGTTTGCTTCCGTGTTCCTCCCCATGCGAACTTTCCAGATCTCTTCCTTCTCACTTGGCCCGGTGCCACTGGTCCTCTTCTGGTCCCCATTCTTGTCTGACTCTTCATATCTCAGGACAGTTCCCCAAGCTGCGCTCAGCACCTAGTATTCTTTTTCTCACACATTACCTGGTTAAGGATTATTCATGCCTCATATCTCATTATTCAGAGAGGCTTTCTTTGGGTACACAGTGAAAAATATGTCCACCCATTCTACTCCTCCTTCTGCACCCTATACTTTTCCTCTTCCGCAGTTACCACCAATTTGAGCTATTTGTTAATTTGTTTGATGTTTTTCTTTTTCCTTCTAGATGGTAAGCATCAGGATGGTAAGCATCATGTTCATATGTTTTGTGACTCTCTGCACATGCCCAATTCCTGATAAGTAGTAGGAATTCAATTCATATCGGTAGACTGATTAGATTTGAATGTTTGGAATGTCAAGAGTTCCATAAGGTCTTACAAAGAAATCTCAGTTCAGGAAGGGAGGTGGAAAATGGTGTATCTTGTGCACTTAACTACTGTATTCAATGTTCGAATAAAGTTTGCTTTTTTTGTGCTCATTTTGACAGCGCTTACACTAAAGTTTGCTTTTGCATAGTGTTTTAATAATTATTATTTTCAGCAATCTGATATGCTCAAACTATTTCAGTTTTGGAATGATTAAACAAGTGCACAGGAATCTTAAAGAACCTACATTAGAGAGCTACTAATGGACTTTAAAAAGCTAAAATTGAAGCTCCCAACCATTACAAACATTCTAATTTTTATTCAACTCCCACACTTCCTTACAGATTTCCAATTTAAGTCTGCTGACAACAAAACACATTAAGCTTCTTCATATTTAAATCATGTAAATTAAACCAAATTTCTAATTATTAGATCTTGGCTTAATTTCTTTCCTTGTACAGGAGGTTTCATCTGTTTTTAAATTATTATTTTTTATTTATCAAAGCAATACATGTATATAATTTTAAAAGTTAGATAATACCAACTAAAAACCCAACAAAACAGCAGCACTTCTCCCTGTTCCTCCAGCTCCTCCCCTCTAACTCTTTCAGCTATTTGTCCAGCATTTATACATCTCATATTTCTCCTATTTTTTCTATAGACATAAGTAGTGTCTGTCAGCTCTGTAGACATAAGTAGTGTCTGTCAGCTCCATCGGTGTGAAGTATTATCTATTGACTTTATCACGGTATACGAGATTTTACTTTTTAACACCATCCCGTTGGCTTCCCTTTCTCCTCTTCTTAACATACTACAATTGTAGTTCAGTCACTGTTTAGGGTTTATATTTTACTCTGCTGGTATGATGTGCAACTGAGCACTGTGGTGTGCTATGATTACATTTTCTTCTTCTTACTCTTTGTTTTTCCTGAAGTTAATTTTTGCTTTGTTTATTCATTGGCTTTATCTATTTATATCTAACAATAATCTTCTTCATAGCTTTCCATGGCCTCTCTTTCTAATATTCACAGATTTACTCAACATCATTTCCCCGCCTCGGAGACATCCTCCATGGATACCTTCGTTTCCCTGATCTCTCTTGGCCTTCAATGTAGCTGTCATTTGGGCACTTTTATTCTCTGTCGATCTAGGATATTCCTGTCTTTGCCTTGGGATAAATTCTCTCATTTCTGGATCTATGTACCCAGAGTTAGCCAAACTATACATTTCAGGGCATAGTCCCTAACACTTTCCTCCAAACCAACTAAAACTACCTGTGGACCCAATTATTTACTATGAGGACTCAAAGAACTCACTAAAAACTATTATTCTAATGGTTATGGTTTATTGCAGAAAAATGATAGAGATTAAAATTAGCCAAAATAAGAGACACACAGGGTGGAGTCTAAAAAGTTTCCAAAATGTGAAGTTTCCATTCTTCTCTTCCTATGGAGTTAGGATATGTTACCCTCTGAGCATCAGAATGTGGCAATATGCATGGATATTGCCAATCATGGATGCTCCCATGAGCTTCAGAGTCCAGAGATTTTACTGAGACTTCATTACATGGGTGTAATTGATTGAGGAATTCATTGCCCACTTATGTGACCCAAAGTCCCCACCCTAAACCACATGGCAGTCCCCACTCTAGGACTACTGGGAGTGGCCAGCTATTACCTTAAATAAAGATACTCCTATAAGGTATGACACAAACTACCTTCCAAAAGCCAGACCTCTCTGAGTAAAGCCAAATTCTTTACTCAGCACATGTAGTCTTTGGTTTACTCCCTAGTTTTGGCAGAGCAAGTGCTCAAGAAGCTCGCTTATATTGAAAAAGAACAATGGAACATTGGCAGTGGCGATAGTGACAGCCAGCTCTTGTAATAACATGGCCTCAATCAGGACTGGAAGCCCTCGACACTACACACAAGTCAGAGTTTTTATCCTAGAATCTGCTTTCACCATCATCTTAGGGATTCTATTTTCCTTGTTCCTGTATTTCATCTCTGGTGTTTTTGTTTTTGCCTTGAATCCTATCTCCTCCCCTCTTCCTCCTCCTTCTTTTTGTTCTTGTTTTCCTTCTCTTTCTTTTTCTCCTCCTTCTCCTCTCTCTCTTCCTCTTCCTTTGTCTATGTCTCTCTGTCTTTGTTTCTATCTTTGTCCATCTCTCTCTTTCTCTCAACAGATACTTGAGTAATTTTCTGAGCTAAAGTGGTGATGAGATCTCTCTTTCTAAAATTCAATTTATTCAGATACTGTACCTTTTGTATTTGTCCCTGTTTTTGTGAACTTGTATAGTTTTCTGGGATATTTTCTCAACTTAATTGTTTAATTCTTTCATGATTTTTTTAAATGTATGCTATTGTGTTTTTAATTTATCAGTTAGTTTTCCTCTGAGTGTTTTCTTAAATATCTCGTTTTTCTTTTATAGTTGCAATGTCTTTTTTTTTTTTAACCTCTCTGAAGATATTATTGGGAGACCCGCCCTCCCCTGCCAAATAGGCTCTCATTTTAAGATGTTTTTTTCTGTGTATTTTATTCTCCCACTGTTCACGTTGGAAAATGTCCTCAAATGTCCTTTAACCGTTTATTGCCTGTTCATGTTTAAGAAAGGGTGACTAGAATGAGGATTGTAAGATCTGAGGGCAATAGGCAGGGCTTGGGGTTCTAAGCTTTGCTAAAGAGTGACCTGGAGTGACATTGGGGAAATTCTCATGTCAATATTTAAGAGTTTGAGAGTATGTTTAAGAGTTTTCTCTTGGGCTGGTTACATTCCCAAGAGAAGAATCTTCTGGTGCCCTTCTTTAGGAATGATGATCTGATTGTCAGTGACCCAGGAGGCTCACAAAAGAAGAGAGCTGGCAAACTTCAACTTCTGGAGAATATCGCTCCAGTTTCATGTGATGGTCATGGGCAGAGAAAGTTATCCAGTGGTGTGGACTTAACTGTTTCTTACAGAGCTTTCCAGTAATCTTTTTCACACTGGCTCTCAATTTCCTGCAGGTCCTGAGATGTTCCAGGCTACCAGCTTTGAGCCATATGAGTTTTCTGCCCTGAAGATCAGGTTGACTCTTGCCTTTATGCAGTACTGCTTTAAGTTTTAGCTTTCTCTGGTTGGCCCAGTAAGTTTCCACTCCTCTGATTATCTGTTCCCCCAATTCTTGTATTCTAATAGTTGTTGTGGTGGGTTTGTTCAATCCTCCCCCTTTATCAAGTAGCATTTTTTATAACTTTTAATATAAATCGCTGTAGCCAATGCTCTTAATGCCCCACCCATATGTTCTCAGCAGTCATTTCTGTATGTGAATGTGGCTTCCTGAAAACATCTGGGACCTTCTGCCTAAGGGTTCCTCTCTCCTTCCTCCTTCCCTCCCTTTCTTCCTCCCTCCTTTCCTCCCTCCTTCCCTCCTTTCCTCCCTCCTTCCCTCCCTCCCTCCTTCCCTCCTTTCCTTCCTTCCTTCCTCCCTTCCTTCCTTCCTTCTTTCTTTTCTTCCTACCTTCCTTCCTTTCTTTTTGATTGTGGAAGTCTGGTCTGTATTTGGTGCCAGAGAATCAACACCCTTGGAAGCAGCACCTCAGTAGTGAGCACTCTGAGGTGTGTTCTATACTTTTTCCCACAGTTTCCCGAAGAGATTTCATTCCAGTTGCCTGCGGAGATAACGTACACATCAGTGCATGTTTTATCAGCTTCCTCTCCTTCCCTGTCTCATATGCCTGCTTCTCTACTAGTCTTTTTCTGAAATCAGCTCTAAAATTAACTAATAACACTTAAATCCTTATTTCAATGTCTGCTTCTGAGGAGACCCTAGCTATTTCTCAACTTCTTTATATTTCTTACCTATCCTTCTTTTTTAGTTGGCTCATAATTATTATACAATTATAACTTTTGAGGTTTGGGCTATTAATTGTATCTTTAATGTCCTGGTCATAGCAACAGAGGTCACAGTTATAAGAATCATATGTGATAACCTATTTCTTTATGGCAAGCTATTTCCTACTTTAGGAAGCTAATATATCTTCTTATTTAGGAAGTAATGCATATTATAAGATATCGCTTGATTAAAACGTCCTGAGTTTGCCCATGGCCAGTCAATTTTAGAAGCATCTCAGCATTTGTGTACTAATTGCTTTTGAATCATCTGTAGCATAATAGCAAGGTGAGAGCAGAATGACCTCAGTCATAAAAAGCCACTAAATCCCAAGTGGGTAAAAACAGAAATGCATACTTCTGTGCAACTCAGATATTTGAAGCATTTGAAGTGATCTCTAAAAGCGTGCTACATAATGAGGAGAAAACAGATAAGAGCTCAGATGTATGTTTATCCCAGGGCAAGGTAAACAAATTTCCTCCCACCACAGTACAAATCATTAAGCTGAAAATTCACACAGGAAATCATACAAGTTTATCAACTGACTCTCTGTTTATCTTTAAAATCCTCAAAAAGACAGCCTTTTGTAAAATACTATTACAAAGTACCTATATTCTATAAAATTACTTAGAAAAGCAACTGGAAATCTTAGTGTAATATTGATTTTTGTCATTGAATGGTTCTACAATAATCAATGAGAACATTTTTTTCCCTTGCAGCAGTTGACATTATCAATGTTTTAACTCTCTATATATGTTTTTCTCCCCTAACAACCATAATAGGTAATTTGAAGTATTGAAGTTGTCTCCTCTCCAGTAGCCAATTGACTGCATTCCTTCTCCTTCTTTTTTATATTTTTAACATAAAACAAATAAAACAACTGTTTCTGTCGTGTTCTCTACACAACTGCCACAGAAAATTTGGAACCATATGTTCCTATCTGGTGCACATCATGGAAAAGTGAAGAATGTCAAAGTGTGGCTTACAGGCTCTCTGGCGATGCCACAGAAAATCCACCAGGACATGTTGCCGCACTCCAGATAGCAGTAAAGATGAAATTTTACTCAGGATTTAGGAAAAGCAGCATACCCAGTACACACCCTGCCCCACTTTTGTCTTTGGGAGTCACCTTGATAATGTTACTCACCTCTGTGTTTGTTGCTGCAGAATCAGACAAGTTCCTCTTTATAGTCTTATGTAGCTATGTCAATGTGATGAATAAAAAAATTGAAATGAGATGTAGATCCAGATACTTACAGCTTTACTCTCCTGCCCAGCCCTACCACAAATGATATGAAATCTGAGATATAAAATCTGTGCTATATCACCACAAGCCTTACCTATCATCTAAGAGAATTTTAAAATTAGATTACATTCTTGCTAGTTGGTGAAAAGGAAACCGACTCATTAAGAGGTTCAATATTTTTGTTCTAAACTGCAAAGCAGATTTACTCTGTCCATGCATTACTTCCCCAACTGTACTGTGCTGGTTCTCAACTTGGAGTTTTATTTATCAATTTATCTCTTCATTAACCAAATGTTTCTTTCATTCTGAACAAGATATGATGACTCACACTTCGGGGGAATTAAGAAGATGTATGTGAGTCTAAAAACAAACCAAAAATTTAAGGTCATAAACTACTTACTTAAATCACATATACATTATTTATAGACAAAGTAGGATATAAAATGACAATTAATTTAGTCTTTGTTCAAGGCAGTACAATCTTGGTTTTCTGTTTCTTTCTCTGTGACACTCCTGAAACCATGTCCTATCCTACAATTTCAGATACTCCTGGCTGTCTTAGTCACATTTGATTTTCAAGTCACACGCATTCTACACATATGGCATTGGGAAGATGTAGCATCAAAATCTTAAAAAATAAATTGCTGTTATTTGCTTATTATTATCCTCCATTTTCCTCGAACAAAAGAGAGAAAAGGAGAGAGAGAGGGAGAGAGGGAAGGAGGGAAGGATGGAGGGAGAGAGGGAGGAGGAAGGAGAGATAGTCCAAATATTCAGTAAAATACATGTATTAAATACAACAATGTGTTGAATTTAGGCTATACAAGTATAAAATGGAAGTTTCTTATTTAGTAGCAGCAATTTGTGAGCACAGGAGTTGGCAATGATAACAATGTCCAAAGTCACAAATACAGTGTATAGTTAGTCATGGGTGGTGTTATTTGGCTCAAAAATAGATTTATTTTGCCTTTCTTTCCCCTAATCACATTCAGAATTAGTGAGAAGAGTGAGGAGAACCAGCAGGAAGATAGAACAAAAAGCTGGCAGAATCAAAGAAGTGTTCAAACAGCCAGATGAATTCACTGCATTTCTCAACCACAGAAATATTTTCAGGTGATTCTGTTTTTGACAAAACGTGGGAACAACAGGATCTACAACACTTAAAAGCAAAACTTAACAACTCTAATAATAGTTACAGAAGTGAAAGCCAATTTGGATAAAATAAGACATTGACTCAAGTCCTCTGAGAGAAGGTTTTTGAAAACAAAGTTTACAAAAATCTCATTTTGCCTTTTGGGAAATCACTTTCCTCTTTGCATGTTGTCTCTTTTTCTGGACATCTTTATTTCTGGGAGAAATTTCCTGCAGCGATTCTTTTCCATCTGACACCATGGAATGTCTTTTCCCCTTCCCGTTCCCCTTCCCTTCCCTTCCTTTCCTTTTTTCTTCTTTTTACCATCAAGTGGCTAAAAGGCTATTTCATGCTCTGGTCCTTGGCTGAGCATGCATCTTGTGGCTCACCTTCCCTAAGAAGGATGCATATTAGTCATGGGGCACAAGTGAACTCCATTTCATGGGGTTTAGTGTCTTAGTACCTATAAGTTTCTACTGATGTGCCCAAAAGGTAGCAGATAAAAATATTACCTTAGTGTCCAGTAGCTCATTCTCTAGGAAAGGTAAAGCTAGCTTGGTTTATAAGGGAATTCATATAAACTCTTCTCTGTTACTGCCTCTTGTGTTTATATTATGGTTAAAGTCCATCAGCTGGTTCACGTCCACATGCGATCAGAAACTTGGCAGATTATTTCTGTGTTGATGATATTTTCAGTATGTGTAAAATGATTCTCCTCCCTGGATACCAACAGCTCATTTGGGAGGCCTAATCTTAAATCATGCTTATGCACATCATTTCTTTTTCAAACCAATTTATTATGACCTTTAATTTGAAAACAATAAAGACACAATTTTTTTGTTTTTTCAGGTGTGAGAAGAGAAGAGTGACAGCACAGCTCTAGCTAAGGGAAAGAAACCTGAACATGGGATCAGAAGTATTTTTGTTCTAGGCCTTTGTATCCCCTTTGGCAATCTGTGTCATTGACCTATTGGACCTCAAACTTTTTCTCTGTTAAATGAAGGAGCTGAGATCAATGTTCTCTAAGATCCTTTCGTTTCTAACTTACTATCCACTGTCTCCAAGTTCTTCCACCTTGCCAGTTTGCTCATTATCCTCACCAGCTCTTCAACATCTAACATGATCAGATTTGTGTTTTGATAAAGTCACTCGATTTTAATGTGGAAGACAGATTGGAGGGTGATACAGGTCAGAGGATAATGCAGTGATTCCTGAGTAAACTGACGGTGCTGTGATCTCATGGTGTGGGGATAGCTAGAGGTGACAGGGCCAGAAGAGAGCTGGTGTCAAGCTGTGTGAAGCAGCTTCACTGGGTGGGATTTGGTGAGTGAGGAGAAAGGGGGTGGCAAGGATGCTGCTCAGGCTCCTGGCTTGGGTCATCTGCCAGTGTCAGTGTCCCTCCCTGGAACACAGCAGGACAATCAGCCTTAGGGAATACAGATACAAGTGTGATTTTGGACTTGGTGATTTGACATCTCTTTGGGACATTGACATCCGAAAGTTTCTGGACACTTGAGAAACTCTGATTTTCCCCCAGAACATATCACCCAGCCTGTCTCACCACACGTCATGCCATCTGGAAAATCAGTCAAATCCAACAATAATTTTGAAAAGCAATGTAGATTTTTCTGGAAGTCTCTTTGCAAAGACAAAGGAAAGGAGTTACATTGCATACTATACATTAAAATTTCTTTAAAATCATCCTTACATATAGCTCTTTCCCTGAATCTTGGCTCTGCCTAACAATTTCTAATCATTTTCTTTCCTTCTTGAAAATACAACCAACAACTGTTTTCCTCTAACCACCATGTTCCAAAATCCCAAAACTTTGCTTTTTTCATTCACTTGGACATGAAGTTGGGGAGTCATTCTTGGTCTTGGGCATTTCCATTGCTTCCTATCACACTTACATCTCAATTTTATTTTGAAACACATCATATCCTTATGAATTATACATATATTAGTCTCTTCTATTCCTCTATTTGATATTGAACCCCTTAGGGACATGGCTGCTGCTTTTCCTTGTTTATTTGTTTTTTTAATATAATGTCAGAACTTAGGTTAGATTTGGGTAGGAAATTCATTCCTACCCTTCTTTTTTTATTCATTAAAAAAAGAAGAATTATATTTATGCATTAGTTAATTATTTTTCAAATCATATTTATTTTCATGAAACTTTCCTGGACTTTTGAGGTTGAAATAATTTCTCTTTTATAAGCTCCCAAAACAAATTGATTGTACCTTTGGTCTTAAGTATCCACTTATCACATGCTACATCATATTGAGTTAATTTCGTACATATTATATTTCTATTATGCTAATCAAGATTATTAGTCTTTCTATTCCCAACACCTATCCTACGGTTGGACTATATCAGATACTTTAAAACTGTTTTTTTAAATAAACCTGTGAGGGTATAAATAAATGGATACTTGTTCTAGTGTTTAGGTTTGTGTCTATGAACTGTTGATGATCTCTGTATTTTCTCATTCTTGTAAAACGCTTTTGTTTCTGATTGTTCATCTTGTGATAACCCAGTTTTATTCTGCTTAGAGTAGAGACCATTTTTTTCTAGTTTGTATCCTTTTATTATATTTCTTGTTTCTACATTTTTCTAATGGTAATTTGTGAAAATATATTAATCGAATGAAGCCATGCAAAGTACAATGGAATATCCAGTCTACCATCCTCAAAATGTCATCCTCAAGTTTGAAAAACAGGCATCCATAAATAATTGAACAAAATTTACAATATCTTAGCAAGAAAGAAGATGTAAAAATTATTGGAAAGGCCACTGATAGTGTCTACCCCATATGATGTTGCATGATCTCAAGAACATGTTTGAGATTTTGTATCTGTTCACAGGAAGTTTTTGAACATTAATACTTGGTTGCACTAGCTTATGTGTTTCTTTTTTAGCAATATGTAAATCTGAGGGTTTCCTCGATTGGATTAAGTGCTATAATAATTATATATGTCTTATCTTATATAGCACCTGCAAGGCATTTTAAGTATTTTATTAATCTTTCAGTAAAGAATAACTTCACCTACTTCAAAGTGCAAAAAAACCTCTGAAAGCTTATATGGAGATGTTTTTAAGTGTACCAAAATAGAACTGGTGCATAGAAAATGAGAAATTTCCCTTTAATTAGAATGACAGCAGGAATTTAGGAAGGCAGAATTTAATGTAATTAAAATTGGAAAATCATTATTTAACAAGAGTCATGCTATATTTCTTGAAGAAAACACAATAAGGCTTTTTAATTTCAGATGAATCAATAATTTTATTTTTATATCTCTCCTGGGCCTGTTCTAATTAAAAGAGTATGGAAGATAAATTTGAGGAAGCATTCTAAACTTTCTTTGTCTCAATTGCAATCTTTTTGCTTGAGAAGTATGTTGAAACATTAAGTCAAATTTCAAAAAAATGATACTTTGGAAACTAATACGAATGCAGGGAACCAAGAATATTGAATAAGTCCAGGAATAAGAGATAGTATTTAAAGACTAGATATAGCTATGCTAGTTTATTCTGTGTTCATTACTGCTTGCCTGCTTATTGGCATTTTTAAAAATTTAAATATATCTTAAAAATTACAAAAATTAATACATGGGTCATACAGAAAATTTGGATACACAGAAAACAACAGAAGGAAATTACCCAAAAGCCTACCACCAAAGAATAACGACTGTTAACATTTTCTTTTAGTCTTTATCCAGGTAATACATTTTTTAAAACAATGGTCACCCTTTTGAAGATATTTTTTAATACACTTTTTCCACTTAGCAACTTATCCAGAACATTTTTAATGTCAAATATTAATCCACTCTATGAGTTAATGATCATACAGCATTATCTCATATGAATGTATCTGTGTTTATTAAACAATCTCCTGCCACTCAACATTTAGTTGTTTCTAATTTTTCATTATTTTCATCAATATTTTAAAGTGACAAATCATAATTATGTACATTTATGGGGTACCGTATGGCGTTTTGATATATGTATAGAATGTTGAATGATTAAATCAAGCTAATTAATGTATGCATCATTTGATTTACCTATCATTTTTATAGTGAGACATTTGCAATTTACTCTCTCAGTTATTTTGAAATATACAATATGATATTATTGACTATAGTCATCGTGCTGTGCAATAGATCTCAAAACTTATTCCTCCTGTCTACCTGAAACTTTGTCCCTTCTGACCTACAATGCTTATTGACATATTTTGTTAAAGAAGAAATGTTTTGCCATGATCATATCCTCAGCCTACATTGTGAATTTAAATTGTAAATTATGCGTTGCTATTGCATGTCAGGTTTTCCAGCTTTGACTCTCCTAATTGAACATACATTTGAGATTAAGGTGTTTGGTTTATTAAGCAGAGAAAACACACATAAAACAGTTGTTCTACGCTGTCTCAGAAAGGAAAAAATGCTATAAAATAAATTATACTATATCACATATTAAATGAGAAAAAGTATGGTCGAAGAGAACTCATTTGTGAGAGTACTAATGAAAAGAAGGGAATTTTTAATTTACTGAGATAATTGACTTTAGATACGGATTTAAATGTTAGTCACTGCCACTACTGATGATGTGTGACACAGCTATTCTCTCAGGGTGGAGAGCATGGTAGGATGGGAGAGTGTTGGCCTGGAATTTACTCTGTCACTACTGCTTTGTCAATAAGAACACAGAAAGTCAAGGTTTATTGAGTTCAGTATGTAACCATTACTTTATATGTATTATTTCCTTTAATCCTCATAACAATCCTGTGAGCCAGGTACTAATATCTTACTTTCAGATGACTAGTTGGAGGCACAGAAAGGTTAAGAAACTCCCCAAAATCACTACCCAACAAAAAGTAAAGCCAGGAGTCAAATCAAGTAATCTAATGCATGAGCCTGTGCTCCTCGGAACTTAATGCTGTAGTGTCTAGGTTTGTTTTTTTGTACCATTGTCAATGATCAGTATATTTTCTCTCCATATATAAAACATCTGTCTTATTACTGTTGTTCATCTTGTGCTTTAGATCAAGGAACATTTCTTATTTTGTATATTAATATTTTAATTACATTTCTTACTTCCCCAATTGTCTGATGCTAATTAAATATGCTAATAAATGCTAGTAAATAGTTGCAGCCAGGATTCGAACCAAGAAATTGAAATCTCTTGACCCCGTGTTCTTCGCCACTAGGCCCCACCACCTCAAGAGGGATAAATTAATCTCTCAGCTTCCTTATCTATAAAATGTGCAGAGAGAGTTAGATGGTCTTTAAGGTCCTTGTGCTCTCAATAGTTTAATCATCGTGTGTGTTTTTTCTGGACCAATGCAGAGCAAAGGAAAATAGACTTCTGTATGGAACAGAACAATAAACATTCTCAGTGGTTGGGCTGGTCTTAGTTTCCGTTGCACATGACCCTACCCTGAGCCAAGGATTAAAATATAAGTAGTGTGGAATGGGATCCCAGGAAACAAGGAAAGTGGACTGGTGTGATATGTGTGTTATCAAACAAGTCACCACTATGGACAAAAGAAGCTTAATCTCTCGGGGGACTCTGAGAAAAGCCTAGAATACAACTTGGGAGCTACATTACCTGAGGGGGAGGCTGCTGGGATACTTCCTCATGAGGGCTGCTCCCAGGGTGATGTTTGGCACTTCCCATGTGCTGAGCCTGCAGACGGAACAGGCTCAAGAGACGGGAGGAAGAACCCAGGCAAAGAAATGCAGGTGCTGGCCACTGGAAGTCACACCTGCCCGCACTGAAGGAGTGAGGGCAAGAGGACATGCCTGGAGAATTTTCCACAGTGTGCTCTGACAAACTTATCTTTTAGGTTAAGAGTTATCCTGCAATATGTTTGTTTAATGGTATGTTTGTTTGCCTGTTCTTTCTCATAGACTTAATTTTATTTTCTGGAAGAGTACAGTTTCCTTCCTTATTCTAGTAAATCAAGTGTAAAGAACATAATTGAATCTCTTTGATGATGAGGTTTCCTGCAGTCACACGGTTGCCACTATTACGACTGAAGTTTCGGTGTTTTTATCTACCTGAGGAAATGGTTTCACATACCATGATGCCTCAGAGAAACACTTCATGTGATATCTCTGTAAACACAGTGGAAGAATTTAGAAGCCAAAATGATGGCTGTTATCATTTTCTGCCTGTCCTTAGAGGAACACACCTACTATAACTGCAATTCTAATCCTTTTAGAGCAATGACTCCCAGGCCTACTTTTGTGACATCTCATAGCACCGTTCATAACATTCTCAAGGAACACACACACACACACACACAACAAAAACAACAGCTAACAAAGCCCTGAATCACTACAATTTCATTTTATTTTCAAAATGTAGATATAGCATGAAACACTTTTTAGGAAGTAGTTCATCTAATGAAATAAACTCAAAATAATAGGAGCTATAACTCATGAAACTTACTACTAACTGCTTTATTGAGCTAAGAGAGAATAAAAAACATGAACACAGCAAGGACCATGAAAAGAATATATGTACTGACCCCAAAATGGTTCTAATTTCTAGAACTGAAAGTAAATTCACCGAGTAAAGGGAGGGAATAGAGACATTATCACACCAAAAACTGGACTTTTGTACAGCCTTCAAATTCGTTCTCTTGCAAACCAGATTTGTTGTTGCTCTGGTACATCTCCACTTTTTAATCAATTTATTTTGTTGTGTGGTTGTCTCTCTTTCCTTCCTTCCTTCCTTCCTTCCTTCCTTCCTTCCTTCCTTCCTTCCTTCCTTCCTCCCTCCCTCCCTCCCTCCCTCTCTCTCTCTCTCTCTCTTTCTTTCTCCCTGGTCCTTTCTCTGTTTTAGCCAGTGTGGTGCAAGAAGACAACTATTGTTATTACAGAAGCTTCTCTCTCTTGCAATTCTAAACATTCTCCATTGATTTCAGAATAGAGATTCTGGAAAAATTAACAGACATTGATTTGCATTTCTTGCTTTAGTCCTTTCAAGAAATTTATAAAATGATATCTACTTTATTTGTCATAATATTTTTCAGCATCCATTCAAATGTAAGTTAATTTATTCTTGAAGTTGGACATAAAATTTTATTTTGAAAATGCTTAAAGTATTCCCAAATATATCCACAAGGAATAGCATGCCATCTTTAAATGCACGTGTTGAGAACTGGAAATTGTTTACATGGCTTTTCAGAGACTCTGGAAGAGACTGCTACTGTCCACTGACTTACTTTACATCTTACTCTGTAATAAGAGTTGTAACTAGAAATCTATCTCCCCAGAGAAAGACTGTATTTCTTCATTCCGCTTGAAACTATGTCTGGCCATATAACTAAATTCTGGACAGTAGAATGTGAGCAAAAATGATGAGTTCTAATTATGGTTCTGAGTCTTAGAAAATGTAACATATGTTGCTCTATGTTTTTTCCTCTGCCCCTTGTATGAATCAGAGCTTTGAACATTCAGATAAGGACAGTGCCCTAGGAGGTGGAAAAGCAAAACTGTGGGAAAAACCCGAGCCCTAAATGACTGCATAGACCAGAGGAGCCTCCTGACAATCTACATTGCTTACTGTAAAATTGATGAGCAGAGTCAGAAATAAAGGTCTGTTTTCTCTAAACCCTGTATTTTAGGGTCTCTTCAACTAATACATTCCTCCATAGACAGGGATGTTTTATCCCCTGGAACCACAGCAGTTATCTCAGAGAAACTTTACTCTCTTTACCTGGCAAAGGAGGATAGAGAGCACAGAGTGGATTCACGCATGCTTCTAGCTTAGGTGTAGTGGTGAAACTTATTAAATACAATGTGAACTGTTGGTAACAGACAGTTAAGAAAGCAGTATGAAGGGTTTCCCTCCCTTACCAAATGGAAAATCTTACTGATTTGAAAGTAATTTAAGATGAGCTTTAAAATCTCAAAAGTGAAATAATTATGTTTACTTAATTTCCATGCTTACCGATAAACACTCTGGCGATGAGGGTAGGAAATTAACATCCTACTATCTGCCATCAATCTCATCCATATGATTTTGGAATTATCAGTCTACTGTACGGACAAAAATAAGACTCAAGTTACGTGACAATGGAGATGATAACGATGACGGTAGAATAGGGAGAAAAGTATAGAGAGAGGTAAAAAGAAAAAAATAGGAAAAAATGTGTTTGATTGCTTTTAAAACAAAAGCCAATCAAAGAGAGTAAAGATATGCATTGCTGATTTGATAAAGGCGGATCCCAGCCACACAGTTGCTTGGGGATGATCGAGGAAAAACACCTGGTGGCTGTGCGTTCTTGGGCTGTTATGTCAGATCTTCAAGAAATACCTCCCTGAATAGTTGTTTTAATACAATTTGGAAGTTCGTCACAGTCACTGTGTTAGTTTCCTAGGGCTGCCGTAATTTATCCCAAACTGGGTGGCTTAAAATAACAGAAACTTATTGTCTTGTAGTTCCAGAGGCCACAAGTCCAAAATCAAGGTGTCAGCAGGGCCATGCTCTCTCCAAATCCTTTAGGGAAGGATTTTTTTTTTTTTTTTTTTTTTGCCTCTTCAAGCTTCTCGTAGCCCCGGGCAATCCTTGGCTTGTGGTAGCCTAATTCCAATCTCTGTCTCCATCTTCACATGGCCATCTGCCCTCTGTCTGTGTCTCTGATCGTCAGGTGAATGTCTCTCCTCTTCTTACAAGGACATCAGTCATGTTGGATAAGGGCCTGCCCTACTCCAGTATGACCAGATTTT
>CAUYRB010104434.1:0-10109 GCA_963574695.1 Propithecus perrieri | reverse complement strand
GTGCAATGCGCACCACCCAAAGAATGGACATATTTGAAACTCGGACTTAGGGAGGGAGGGGGGCGGGGGGGCAAGGGCAACATACGTAACCTAAACATCTGTACCCCCATAATATGCTGAAATAAAAAAAAAAAAAAAAAGGCCAACAATTCCAAGTGTGGAGGCTGTTGAGAAAGAGAAAAACCACTTCTGACAATGGGAAGGTAGGCCATAGTATTCCCCTGTTGAAAATATTTTGCTGTTGCACCAGACAAGACCACTTCATAATCACATCTGAACACATACAAAATTAGGAACACTGTTCAAGCTACCAAAATGACCAAACACCCCATATCTTGGCTGTTATGGGTCAAGGTATCCTTCCAAGAGATATGTCAAAATCTTAATTACCAGTAAGATAATGTGACCTTATTTGGAAATAGGGTCTTTGCAGTATAATCAAGTTGAGAGGAGGTCATTAGTGCAGATCCTAACCCAATATTACTGGTGTCCTTACAAGAAATTGACTGGAGACACAGAGACAGACACAGGGAAAACACCACATGACAGCAGAGGAAGAGATTGAATTGATGCATCTACAAGCCAGGGAGAGCCAAGTATTGCCAGCCATCACCAGAAGCTAGGAGAGAGGCAGGGGATAGATTATCCTCCAGAGACTCCAAAAAGGAACCAACATGCCAACAGCTTAATTTCAGACTTTCAGCCTCCAGAATTGTGAGAAGATAAGTTTCTGTTGTTTTAAGCCACTGAGTGGTTACAGCAGCCATAGGAAACTAATACATTGGTTTATGCGAGTGAATGCAGCTTCTTTAAAAATTTCAGTTTAGCCTCACTCCATTCTTCCTGCTTTCTGGATAAAAATAATTAAGAAATCCAATTTTAGAATTAACCTAACTTCCTGACAGTATCCAATCAAGAACAAAGCCCAGTTTCTTTGAACCCTCCGCAAATCACCTAACAGAAACCCAAATCATATGATCCTTTCTAACATCCTTTTCCTGAGATGCCCCACAATCCCCACATGTGCATTCCCCCTTGTTGCAATGAATCAATGAACCTAATTTTGTTCCACTACAGGTGTCTTCCTGGTGGCCTTCCTCTGTAGGACACTGACAATATAAACTGGTATAACTACTTCAAAAACTGGCAATAACTATCTAAGTTGAAAATATGTATGCCAAGTGACCCAACAATTCTACTCTTAGATATAAACTCAACAGAAATGTATGCATATGTGCACCAGTAAACATGTACAAATATTTTCATAGTGGTATTATTCATGATAGGAAAAAAAACTTTAAACAACCTAAACACCCCTCAATAGAAGAATGAATGAGTAAATTGTGGTATATCACCATAACAGAATTCTATACAGCAATGAAAAGGAATAAATTAATGCTACAATAAACTATATAGGTAAGTTTAAAAAAAATGATGTTGACTTTAAAAAAAGCTAGATATGAAAGAATATATATTGTATGGTTTCATTTCTATTAGGTTCAAAAACAAGCAAGACTGATTAATGAAGTAGATGCCAAAATAGTAGTTACTCAGAGGAAATAAAAGGCATGGCTGCTGGGAAGGTAGTAATGGTTTATTTCTTGATCTGAATGTGGTCATTACATAGGTGTGTTTAATTTGTAATGATTCATCACGGTGTACACTTAGAAATTATGTAATTGTTAGAATGTATATTAATATCAATTAATAAGGTTAGTTTTTAAATTGCTTATTCTATACTTTATTATTTATAATGAAATAAATTGAATTATTTTATAAGGCATTCACTTAACAGACTTTATTGAGTACCTACTATGTGCCAAGCACCATGAAGAGATGAGAGCTGCTGTACAGTAAGCAGCCCTCCCTTCGTGGAGCTTTCCTTTATAGTCAAACAGAAGGGAGCATATGAAGATATATGCATGGTAGAAAAAACCAAGAAGAGAAAAAGGAAAATAAAAGGAAAAGAGAGAAGTAATAGAATTTCTTGGATGCAGCCTCAACATCCTGTGACTTCATGTATATTGCATGCAAAAGGAAATATTAAAATGATATATTTGACTCCCACAGACATGCTGAAACACATCTCACTGATACCTAATAAATTGCAATGTGCTTCATAAAATGTTGATGTAGTTATATGTAATATTCTTATTTCAAAATTTATTGCTAAATTATTTGACAGTTTAAAACTGCATGTATATATCACAATTCTGTTAAAGTTGCAAAAAAAATTGTGTCTATTTAAAAATTAGTTTTCTTAGGACAATCTTTTCCTTCTTGGTTTGTGTCAGATGGGGCGTGGAGGGTAATTATCTTCCATGCTTTCATTTTAACCACATCACTTGTCCACTTAGAGATCTCTGCCATGTATTCTCCTCCAGCTCCCTTAAGCATGCATTGGAGTCCAGGAATCCTTGATTCACACCACAACTCCACTACAAGTATGTGGTAAGCTGGGAAGGAAATCAAGGGGGAAACTCACCATAGAACTATAGTTCAACAGTCAAGAGCTCAAGCACATGAGACCAAGGGTCTGGTTATAAACCTTAGGTCTACCATCTATTGTGTGACCTCAGACAAGTCCTTACTCTGTTTGTTCTCTAGTCTCCTCCTCTGAAATAATAAAAATATCAATAATAAAATAGCATGATAAATAAATAGCATAATAAAAACAGCAATTCTCTCATAGGGTTATGGAATTAAATGTAAAAAATATGAAACATACAGCATAGTGCTTGGCACATTGTAGGTTCTTTCTCTCCTCCATGCTACCCTCTGCTATCTGAGATTATACCTCTTTTTCTTACTTCCAAGCCTCTATTCCTGCCATCTGGAGGCAAGTAAATTCTTCTGCTCAGCATTACCATGGAAGCATCATCTATCTTATGTTAGTCAAGCATTATTCAGCTGCAGATATCAGAATCCTAACTCAAAATAGTTCAAGCAAAAGGGGTGTTTAGTGACTTTTATAAAGCCCAGAAGGAAAGCCTGGGATCAGAATACTATCTCCCTATTTCTGTGTGGTTCTTTCTATCTGTCTCTCTCTGTATCCAAGTGTATGTCTATCAGCCTCATTTCCTGGACACTCTCTCCATGTTGTGTCACAGATGGTCATCACCAACTCTATGCTTACCAGCTTACCAATACTGGAGAAAAGACGGTGCTTCTTTTTCAATAGTTCCATCAAAAGTCCCAGGAGTGACTCTCATTGGACCCTCTGGGGTTGCATGCCTATACTTGAACCAGTCACTGTGGCAAGGAGGATGGAATGACCCTTGCAGCTGAGATGGTAGATTCAACCCCACCCATAACATACATCAAGACTACAGCAGGATTGGTCCCCCAAAGGAAACTAAAATTAGCACACTGCCTCCACCAGGTGACTTTCCTAAGAAACAATAACATTCTCTGGTTCATTCCCCCGAAGCCATTCCTGTAATGAAAAAGTTGCAAGTTAGAGTTCACACTGATTAAGTGGAATCAAATGCAGAATATAGGATGGAAGAGCTGGGAAGTCATCACATACAACCCCCTCATCTTACAGATGAGAAAATTAAGCCTTAGAGAGGGCAAGGGACTCACCTTGCCAGAGCACCCAGTTGATTAGTGACAGAGGCAGGAGGAAAAGAAAATTTGGGCAGAAAATCTAATGCAGGTAATATTAGCCATATACACTTGAACATGGGAAATATAAAAACTGAAAAAATCAATACACTGGACCATGTACCTCCATGTAGTAGGTGACACATACGGTTCAATAATCCCTAAATAGCCACCAGCAGGCATGAAGAACATACCCCATAGATTCCTAATACACACACCTCAATGCCAAGCACTCATAGTATCCACCAAGGATTTTGACAAGAAGAGAGGAGACTTCACTAAACTGAGTCAGTTATCATTTCCTAAGAAAGGAGCAAGATGCTCTGCCTTTGTGAGCATTATGAGGCTAGCAAAGGTAGGGGTGTCAGGGAAGTCTTTGAACTTTTTGTTCTCTGCCCCATCTGACCAATGGTATCATGAAAGTTCCCTGAAATAGAAAGGGATTTCAATTTCTTATTCAGCTATGCTTAGGATGGGATGGACTTTAAGTAACCTTTGAGCTAGAGTTTATTTACTTTTAACTTATATGAATTCAACTATATGTACTCAACAGAGGGAGAGAAAATAAAAAAAATTAAGCAGAGTGGATGATTCTGCAATTTTTCACTAAATGAATGTCTGCTCCAGATTGACTGTCAGAGGGGAGATATAAATCTGCAAAAAACACTTTCATCTGAAGCTCAACCCAAGACAACACAAATGGATTTAATGCTGGCAGGAAAACTGGCTGGGTTGGACTTACCAAGAAATATGACGGCCTGTTTTCAAAGGAATTTGGAGGTAATTTTGGGTACACAAGATATTCACCCTAAGCACTAACTTTAGAAGCTTCACGGAAGATGTGACTGCACCATATATAAACGAACAGCACAGAGAAAATGTCACAAGCAGCACAATTGGCTGAGAGCAACAGTGGCTAATACTTGTCTAGCACTGATCCAAGCAGTTTTAGCACTATTAATTCATTTAATCTTCAAAACAAACCTAAGTCAGAAGCAGATGCTTTTATGATCCCCAGTTTATAGACGGAGGAAATAGACTTGTCCAACGTCAGGCAGCTAATAGTGGCAGAAACCAGAGTATTCAGATATAAATGTGTTCTTTTTCCCCCTTACTTCAGGCTAGGTCTCTCTTGCCAATCTCAGAACAGTAGCCGTATCTTTGTGTAGTGTTGCCTTAGGTGTGCTTTTGTGGGCCAGAGCCAAAAGCAAACTTGTCAGGCAGAGAAGATAAAGTCCTTTCTAGCTATTTTTTTTTTTCCCAAAAGCCTTGCCTCTCTGAGGGATGGATTATACTGGAAAAGGAAAAGAAGTGAAAGCTTCTTGGATTTTTACAAGCAACTTGAACTGAGGAGATGCTATGGAATGAATGTTCACATACCCTCAAAATTCAAGTGTTAAAATCCTACCCTTCAACGTGGTGATATTAGGAGTTGGGGTCTTTGGGAGTTAATTAGGTCATGAGGTGGAGACTTTATGAATGGAATTAGTGTCCTTATAAAAAGACATGAGAGAGTTTGCTTTCCCTCTCTCTGCTCTCCACTGTATGAGAATATGAGAAGATGAGAAAACAGCAATCTGCAAACCAGAAAGAGGGCCCTCACCAGATACCTCATCTGCTGAGAGCTTGATCTTGGACTTCCCAGACTCCAGAACTGTTAGAAATAAACATTTGTCGTTTAAGCCACCCTGTATTGGCCTACAACAGCCTGAACTTACTAAGACAGGGAAGGTAGATATTTATCCAGCAAGACTAACAAGGCAACAAGGATAAAGTCCTTCAGGCTTCCCACAGACAAAGGCTGGTCTATGCCTGGTGGTTGTCAGTGGTAACTGAGCAGTTAGTGATTTACCCTGAGAACCACAATGCCATGCTCAAAGTTGGCACAGAAGCCTCAGGATTTTACTATTTTTATTTTTTGTTTTGTTTTTTTTTTTTTGGTTTTTTTCTGGAGACAGAGTCGTGCTCTGTCACTCTAGTTAGAGTGCAGTGGTGTCGTCATAGCTCAGTGCAACTTCAAACTCCTGGGCTCAAGCGATCTTCCTGCCTCAGCCTCCCAAGTAGCTGGGACTACAGGCATGCACCACCATGCCTGACTAATTTTTTCTGTTTTTAGTGGAGACAGGGTCTTGCTCTTGCTCAGGCTGGTCTCAAACTCCTGAGCTCAAGTGATCTTCCTGCCTTGGCTTCCCAGTGTGCTAGGATTACAGGCGTGAGCCACCATGCCCGGCCAAGATTTTACCTTCAAGTGAACATCAGAAACAGGACAATGAGCCTGTCATTAGTAACTTCTCTGGGCCAGAGACAAGTAGACCCTTCCCTGAAAACGCTGTGCTGTAAGGACATCGTGGGCCTTTGCAAGACCCTGCGGGGTTAGGTTGGTAGTAGAAGATGCTCAGGTAAGGACAGAAATGGAATTTTCTGCTATTTCATATTAAACTTGCTTGAAAGAACTAAACAAATGTGACATTTCTTGCCTTGTGGTGTTGTGGAATAAAATGCAGCCCTGCTACATAGATAAGGAGCAAATTCCAGAGAGAGGGGAGTAAAGCTGACCTTGGTAAGAAAGCAGTGGAGTGAAGGTCCTGGGAGGTGAAAGAGGTGATGAAACAAATTAGGCCTCAGCACAGATAACATTCCTGAACAAGGCAAGATAAGAGAACAAAGGCATATCCTTGGCTGTCTAGATAGGAGAACAAAGAAGAGACCACTATGGGTGTCCTCCAGAGGGGTTGATGGGCAGGGAGGAGGGGGACGCTGTGTGACAGCGGGAGGGAGGGGGAATGTGAAGGAAAAAGGGCCTAAACATGTATAATCAGCTGTATAATCAGCATGCTATTTTAAATCAGCTTGCTTGGTGTGGCTTTTCCCCCACACACTGGTATACTGATAGAAAAGAGAGGACTGAATGCAAATGGGGAGTTTGGTTTCATAAGACTGTCAACAACAAGGTGGCCACATCACTCTGGGATGACCATAGGTGATAGGAACACCTATGACATATAATTGGTGTCATAATATGCGTGATGCATGCTGGGGTAGGAGGGCAACAAAAGGATTGGTAGAGAGGTTAAATGAGTCACAGTTGGATGGCCACAGAAGCCAATGTGCTCAAGGGGCCTAATCCTGCATGGACAGACCCAGGACCCAATGGGCACAGCATATCCTACTGTGATTTGATCATGGTTTATTAGAGGATGCCAGTTTGGAGATTAGAGAAGAGCATGGAGATTCCAGGCTGAGTCCAGTCCTAAGTTAACTGACAGGAGAGACAGGCAGACCACAACAGGTGGGGGAAAGGAGAAGGCAACAGAGATCAAAACTTTCATGAAATCGTCACAGAAGTAGACAAGAAGAGAACTGGCCCTCAGAGACTCCCCAGTGCCCCGTGCCCAGAGCTGATACAGGCTCTATTGCAAACTGGGTTGAGTGGACAATATCATCAAATTCTAAGCTTTCCAATGTACATATTAATGGGGAGAGATAAGCATTGTCAATAAGCCTGGGCTCAGAATCAGTATTCCTGAGTACAAATTCCTGCTCTATCACTCACAACCTGCCTGTAAAATATTAGACAAGTTTGTTAACTCCTACCTATCTCGCTTATGTATAAATGAAACTAACAAATACTGTCTACTTTATAAAGTTACTGTGAAGATTGATTAAGTTAATAAATTCGGGTAAAGCCCTTAATAATGCAGGATAACCACACATCCCAGTTTGTCTGGAACTGTTCAGTTTATGACTGTTACAAGATACAATTATTAGTAGAGCTTCCCTTTACTCTCAAAAGTGCTGTGATTTGACTTCTCCTTCTGGCCAAGACGGAGTAACATGAAGCAGAATTATCATTTCCTTCCTGAAACAAATAATGATAACAAAAAAGAACAAAATATATGGAACAATTACTATCAAGCTATTGGACATCAGAGAAGAAAAGATAGTTACCCCTGAGAAATGGGGGAATAAAGCTAACTGCCCTAGCTTACCACCTATAGACAGTTTCCAGGTCATGGCATAAGGATAAAAGAGGGAGCTGTAAGTCCAGGAAAGCCAAGGCAGCTAAAATTTTCAGGGCCAAGTGCCGGAAAGGAGGATGCACAGAGAACTCAGGAGATCTGCAAAGGTTCCAGGTCTAGTACTGATCAATGCATGTGTATGAGGAAACTTACCCAAGCACAAAGAAAGAGCCACCCAAAACAATTAGAGAAAACAGTACCATCAATTAGTGGCTTTTCCCAACAGCCAGAATGAATACTTCACAATTCATGGGCATTGATCAGAATACTAAAAAGGGTTTTGTTTCAGTACCAGGGAAGAATTAAGCCTAGATTAAATGCTGCTCTGGTCCACTTGACAAAGTTTAAAAATAAGACCGACATGGATTAAACTGTTTCCTAGTAATTTAACTACGTTCCAGAAAAGCTCTCAAGAATATTTATAGAGATACAAAAAACTATCAACCCAGAATTCTTTTTAAATATCTTTTTAAGACAAAGGCAGAATAAAGACTTATAGACATAAAATCTGAAAGAATTTATCACCAGCAGACTTGCAATATCAGAAATATTAAAGAAGTTTCTTAGAGCAGAGGAAAAATTATTCCAGATATAGACCTAGATTGAGAAAAAGAAATAAAGAACATCAGAAATTGTAACTGCCTTGGTAAATACAATAATTTTTTTCTCTATATTCTTATATAAAACTTTATAAAAGATATCAGCTACTTAACATACACATACAATATATATGCATATATACATAAAATTATGAACTTAATTATAAACCCTAAAGAAATCACTAAAATAACACAACAAAGAGTTGTGCTAATAAACCAAAAGAGAAGGTAAATGGAATCATAAAAATACTCAATCCAAAAGAAGGCAGAAAAAGAGGAAAAGAAATAAAAAGGAACAGATGAGACAACAGAAAATAAATACTATGATGTAGATTTAAGCCCAAACAAATAAATAATTACATTAGATATAAATAGCCTTTTTTAAATTAAAAATCCGAAACTATCAGATCAGATAAAAAAGTAATACCCAATTATATGCTGCCTATAAAAAAAACCATTTTAAATATAAAGATACAGATTAACAGTAAAAGGAATAAAAGATATATACCATGCTAATACTAATCAAAATAAGGATAAAGAGGCTATATTAATATCAGATGAAGTTATTTTTCAACAATTAAAAAAATTACCAAACTTAAAGGTGGTCATTTTATAATGATAAAGAGGTCATTTCATCAAGAGTACAAAAAAATTTTAAATATTTGTGCACCTAAATACAAAGCATCAAAATACATAAAGCCCAAATTGATAGAACTGTAGAGAAACAGAAAAATTGACATTTTTTTTTGTCAAATTTGTCAACACTCCTCTCTCAAAAATTGATAGAATGTGTAGTAAGAATATGGAAGACTTAAATAACACTATCAACCAACTTAACCTAACTGACATTTCCAGAACACTCATCATCAATACAACACACATTCTTTTCAAGAGTACACGGGGCAGTTACCAAGATAGACCATATTATAGGACATAAAACAAGTATTGATAAATGTATAAAGATTCAAGTCCTACAAAGTATGTTTTCTGACCACAATAGGATTAAAATATAAATCAATAATAGAAGGATATCTAGAAAATCCTTCAAATATTTGAAAATTAAATAACATACTTCTAATTAACTTATTTATCAAAGGAGAAATCAAAAGAGAAATTAGAAACTGTTTTGAACTGAATGAAAATGAAAACACAATTTATAAAAATTTGGTAGATGCAGCTAAAGCAGTACTTGTATGGAAATTTATAGCACTAAAATGCTTATATTAGAAAAATAAAAAGGTCTCAAATCAATGGCCTTAGTTTCCAACATAAGAAATAAGAAAAATAGACCACATGTTTATGATGTTGAACTTTGTGCTAAAGACCTTATCTTTTGCAAGTGGAAAAGATACTCTCACCACTGTTGGTAGTGTAAATGGGTGGAGTCTCTTCAGTGGAAAATTCCATATCTTTCAAAAATTTTAATGTACATGTTCTTAGATTTAGAAATTCCAATTCTAGAGATCTATTATGCAGAAATATCAACAGATGTGTAAAGATAGGAGTGCTCATTGAGCATTGTTTATAACAGCTTAAAATGGAATAAAAACTGAATATTCATCAACAGAAGAATAACTGATTAAATGACATAATATGGAGCAATTTAAAAAGTATGATTTAGATCAATATGTCCTGAAAATAATTTATCTGTCTCTCTGTCTTGCTAGACTATGAATTGTTTATATCTCCAGTGCCTGCTATCATGCCTGGTATAATACATTTGGGGCGCCAACAAATGAAAGAATGTTTGTTTGAAAAGGATGTTGACTTCTGAATATAATTCAAAGAGTTAATTTGAGTTCTTAAAGTTGTTTCTGGTGTGGATTCAGTTTTACTGATTCCTTTCTCTCTAAAGAGTATACAGCAATTCAAACCAGTTTGAGGA
>CAUYRB010104432.1:0-15568 GCA_963574695.1 Propithecus perrieri | reverse complement strand
CCTCTTATACTTTCCTGGATTAAACTTAAGCCCATTATCCAAAGTGGGGCACCACAAGAGCAGAAGAACGGGATCCATTTGTACTCATCATCAAATTGGTATTAACTGATCAACACATAAATGCACATATAAGAATAACATCTATTGGATGTTGGGCAGGGGGGAGGGGGGCCGGGGGAGGGGACAGGTATTTGTATACGCAAGGAGTGCAATGCGCACCACCCAAAGGATGGACATATTTGAAACTCGAACTTGGGGGAGGGGACCAAGGGCAACATACGTAACCTAAACATCTGTACCCCCATAATATGCTGAAATAAAAGGAAAAAAAAAAACTAACCCAGAGAACAGAAATGTTTATAGGAGCCTGATTCTAATCTACATTCTGCTTTTAGCCTCTTTTCTACTTTAGGTTGGCTCTAAGGGTATCAAATATTGTAGAAGAATCTGAAGTCTAGAAGCTTCATGATACTGAGTATAGAAAGAAGAGAATTTCCAATTGGGAGAAACAAGGATGGCCTTCAAAAAAAATAGGTTTCATGTAGTATAAGATGGAAAAGTATAGCTATACGATCCTACAATAGCCCTTTCTAGGACCATTGCTACTCATAAAAAAATGAGGCAAGAGTCTTCTAGAAATGTTAGACTAGGTAATTAAATTCAATCTGCCAACTGAAAATAACTAATAATACAGGACAAAAGTATTAAAAATATCTTCTTAAAAGCCAAAAATACCCGATTGAAGTGAAGAATGAAGGCCCAAAGACATGGACCATCAGTGTCTTTTATTCCTCTTTGGACAGCAGCAAACAATTAGAAAAAAAGTTTATTTAGAAAATTAATTTTTATAAATACATTATATAAGATGATATCCAAATGGCCAATAAGTGTATTCCCTGAGATTTGAACTCATTTCAAATCATTAGTAAAATGCAAATTAAAATATGAGAGACTGTTACACTCTTGGAATAACTAATATCAAAATTACTACAATATAAAATGTTAGTAAAATTATGAAAATAGGGAATTCTCATTCGTTGGTATTTGTCACTTTGGAAAACATTTTGGCATTATTACCTAGTAATTCCTCTCTAGAAATACACCCAACAGAAATGTATGTACATACCAGCATACACGTACATGAATGTTCATACATATTATTCATTATAGTCAATTACTGGAAACAACAAAAATATTAATCAATAATAGAATGGATGAAAAACAAAATTTTTGCACATTTATCCAATAAAATACTACAGAGCAATGAAAAGGAGAACTACAGACACATGTAACAACGTAGATGAAACTTTCATTTATAGTGTTAAATGAAAGAAGGCAGATACAAAAATTATATAATGTATAATTCCATGGACATAAATTTTGAAATACAAGAATCTAGAGCTGTATTTTTATTTGGTAAAATTGTAAAGAACAAATAAGAAAATAATTATGATGAAAACCAGAAGAGTGGTTACCTGTGAGTTGGATAGAGTGACATGTGAGCATGCAGAGGCATCTGGGTAGTCGTAATGCTCCAAATCTGAACAGGAGAGTGATTTCGTGGGTGCTTGCTTTGCTTTGTGTTACATAATTGAGCTGTACATTTTTGCACAATATTTTTCATGAGTGTTAAATTTATAATAATAAACATTTTTAAAAGGCAAGCTAGAGGAAAAAGTATCATCACATATAAGAAGAATGACGGAAAGTAATCTTGAGGGACCAGCATCGTTTCACCTCTTATATTTAGTAAAAACTTAATCTATTTCCAGAACTGGCAAATAGATCTTGAGAACAAGCAGAAACCATAGAGATTATGAATATCTGTATATTACAGATGAGAAAACGAGGCCTAACAGGTTTGTATATAAGCTCAATGTCACATAACTAGGTGGAACTGAGAACCAGGTCTTCTGCTTATGAGTATATATATTTTTTACTACACTCTTATTTCTTGCTAAATTCTCCCTTGAACTATGAATTTAAACTTGGCTTTATAAAAATTTTAACGATGTAATTTAAAAAATTTCCCCATTCTTGGAAAAATGTTTATACCTTGAATCCATTTCTTATGATAAATAGATTGACATCTTGGAATGGACTTTTAAAGGTACATTTTTTGAGGTAATTTTTCTCTGAAACTTTTTTCCATTAGTTGTTAAGGTACATCATGAAATATCTTCACCTAGTAAATCTCTTCAGAATTAATGGATGTGCAAACTGTCAAATGATGCACATGAGTTAAAGGTGGGCTTTTAAGTAAGTGGGTGAGTTAATATCTCCGCTCACATCAAAAGGCAAGATTGCAAACCTAACAATCATGAATGTTGACTCTTTCTTGCATTTATTAGCATTGACTTATTATTATAAAATATAATGAGAAGGTGTGCACATGGCATATAGTTACATATTTTTACTTTATAATTTTAAAAAAGGATTTTATATGGTAGGCCTTGACAAGGACATGCTTTAGAGATGTTTTTATCCTTGCTCACATGCAAAACCAACAGAAAAGAAGGAAGCTATTAATACATTCAATTCATTGAGCAAATATTGAGATAGTGTCCAGTAATGCAAGTTTAAAAGAGTTGTATTAGCAGTGTTTAGAAGTTAATGATATGATATTTGCATTCTGGAAATAAAGGTTTGGTTGTATCACCGGTTTGTAATTTAATTCTTGTTCTATACACGAATCTTAATTTCTCATTATTCCAAAGCCATCTTTATTACATGTGTATTCATCTGTTAAGTAGTAATCAATTAGTGATGAAAGCCAAAGCCCTGGGGGGAAAGAAATACACATATACAGTAGCAGTATTAATACTCT
This sequence comes from Propithecus perrieri, assembly GCA_963574695.1. Lineage (NCBI taxonomy): Eukaryota > Metazoa > Chordata > Mammalia > Primates > Indriidae > Propithecus > Propithecus perrieri. The sequence continues at coordinate 12,741 of CAUYRB010104432.1, read as the reverse complement.
TGGTTTAAAGGACATTTTTGTGTGCTGAGTTTTGATTGCTCTGAATGCTTGGAGATACTGCTGCCTTTCATCATGCCGGAAAGCATGGAATTTTTCATTTCATTGTTTTCCTTGGCTTTCACAACAACCCTTGAGATTCGTTGTCAATCTGACTGTCATCTTCTGTATATTACAGCACCTAGAATTCAGTGTAATGCTTTCAGAGTAATATGTTTATTCAGTTTAGAATTTCACCTCACTTTAAATGGAGATCTCATAATTACATTGTTCAATAATTTGTCACAATGCTCAGAGGAATACTTTAGCAAATTAAAGGGAAGACAAAAACCTATTTCATTATTTAATGACACATTTTCTACTAACTAATTCATCCTTGTTATAAAATAAGGGAGATTTTTTTTTCTTCTGAGATTGGTGATCAAAACCAGAAGAACGGATATGAACATTTGCTCTTCCAAGGCACTGTGGGAAATAGGGAGAAGTAAAAGATACAATGCTTGATTTCAGTAGATGTTATATTCCAGTTAAATTAAATACTATAACAATATGATATTTAAATAGTAATTAATGTTTATTACAACAAAGTTGTAAAATATTTTAGTACTGGTATTAAAGGTCTATACCTAAATTTCACATATATTCAAATGTTACAAATAAATACAATTACAAATAAATAAAGAGAAAATAAACTAAGTGTCACATTTTCTCAGTGCATCTATTGAACTGTCAGTTACTAAAATTTTACTTATTTGACTCTTATAATGCAATATTGAAACTCTACCATTTTACAATTTTTCTTTCTTCTTAGGGCCTTTCTGATTTATATCAAGCTTAGAAGATTGCTTTAATTTATAAAAATGAAAAAGTATTTAATATGTTTTTATGTGTGAAATGTTTCAAAAGGTAGACTATTGGGTTTGAAAGAGCTCTTTATTTACTTGAGAATGTAATTTGTAAGTAGAATTTAAGAAAGAAGCATTAAATAATCTATTTTTAGGTGGTAAAAATAATTTATTTTTATTGGCTCTATATTCAAATCTGTGATTATATACTAAAATTCATGCTTTCATAAACTGGATGTACTTAAGGTATACCATTAGTTTTAAAATATAAATATTTTCTCTTTGGATATTAATAAATCCAGATTGAACTTATTTACATGCATATGTATTTACAAACAAAAACTACAGCTCACCATTCAAATTCCAGAAATTAAGAAACTTTGAGAAAGTAATTATGGAAAACATAATTTCTAGAGCTCCTATTTATAAATACTTTAAAAGTAAACATTCTAAAGCAAATATTATTATGTACATCTAAGGCCTTAATGGGTTGCAATTGACATTTCCTTCTGGGTAAAACATTTGATTCCATAATTTCCACCCGATATAAATGAAAAAGAGTTTTAATAATTGTGCATCAGAACATGAAAGTAGGTCTCAAGGAAACAGTAATCAGTTCTTTAGTTTGGCTTGAAATGAATTAGAATTTTTCACCTATTCTCATGTCAGTATATCAGAAATATTATTTTTCTAAAAATAAGCAAGTGTTTAAAGTAAATATCTGTGATTTTAAACAAAACAACATCAGAATAAAACAAAAAATGAGGAATGCATCTTATTTATTGAACATGAATCTGCAAATGGAAAAGAGCTCATATATGATAAAAGGGACACTGAATCACTTTCCCGTCTCTGGGTCAACTGGACAAGAATGCTCAGCAAAGCAACTCCTCCGCTATCATTGAACAAGTAGCACTGATGGTCTGACATGCATGCAGCACTTGGTTTTGAGGTGGTAGAGGACTTAGAAATATAATACCAGTCCTTTTCCATAAGGAGTGTCAATCTAGATTGGGTATAAGTCATGACAATGGATGATAAAGTGCTGCACGAGAACAAATAATAAAACTAGACAACAATATGAAGAATGTCTGCAAACACTATGTGATAAGTGATGTAGAGGATATGTACTCTAGAAGCTCCAAGATGGAAAATATCATTCTTCATTGATTATGCATTGTGATCAATTCTAAAACATTGGCCAAACATTTATTATAGAAAGTTATTTGCAACTATGTATGTCATTTATATCTTTGTAAGCATAGAAAAGTTTGATTAAAAATAAAAGTATCTGGTTTGATGTAGTAAATAAAATGACTCAGCCCCTGTGTTTTATTAAATTATTGAATATTCATTAAATGTGTGTATTTTTTTGGTTACTCTTCTTATTTATATAGATAAAATACAGGGGAAATTTGTTTCTTATCCTTATCCATACCACCACCATTTTTAGATTACTTGATTATCTGGAATTCTGGAAATTCCATTTTATGCTCTCGATCTCACCATCTCTTTTATTTATTTTGGTGTTAGCTTTTCCAATATATTTAAAAGGGAGTTAGAAATGACCTCAGTGAGGGGGAGAAATCCACATAGTGCCAGATTTCTAAAGAGAAGATGTGATTTTCATTTATGGAGATATCTTTAATAAAAGGGTAGATTTAAAATTGTATATTGCTTCTTACTTTCTTTCACTTCTGAACTCTGTAGTTTTTCTTCTTTTTGGAAAGTCCAATCCACTGAGATATTTTTTATTGATTCCAAGTGATGTTAATATTCACCATCCATATCCTAGAGTTGAAATATCTATTTTTCTTATGCACTTATTCTTACTTTCCTACAGAGTTTAATTTCTTAATCAAAGCTGCTAAAGATTCTTATTTAATGTAAGAAATAATTTTGATAAAGATTTCTAAACTATTTAAAACTGTTAAAGATAAATATTAAATAAATGTGCATCATCAATATTTGCAGAACATGTAAACTTTATAATTTTTCAGCTCTTTTAAAAGTCATGCCACTTTTCATTCAGTTTGGAAGTTAAGAGGATGGTAGCTCTGGCTCACAATCAGAGATAAATTGATAAAGCCTTTATCAGAATTAGGAAATAACAGAAATAGCACTACTTATTATAAACAAGTAGATTCTACATTTAAGGGAAAATTTAAGTTAAATTAAACAGCCCTTACAAGTTTAGACTGCAGGGATTTATGTCTTTCGTACTGAGGGTGTCAATTCCGGGCTGGCAGAAGAACACACATAGAACTTTTATTCAGATACAATTTAAACACAGTTGATCATGCTTATGTTAAATCCTACCTCCAAATTCTTACTAACTGGATGATCTAGTTCAGGTTAGTAACCTGCCCTAGCCTTTGTTTTTACATGTGTAAATAAGGATAGATTGCCCAAATCTCAGACCTTTGTGATAAGGTAGCCTGACTTGACCATAGTGAAGCCATTTTTAAAGTGAAACGGAGCAGCCATGACTACAGGATGACCAATACTCGCCTTCTTCTGACCTATGAGCCAAACAGTACAGGATGGAAAATAAAGTAGTTAATGAATGTTCAAGGCCCCAGTGAGATGTCGTTAAAGTTTTAAGGCCACAGCCCCAATCTATATACAATCTATAACTAAAGGTTTCCTAACTGATAGTGTCTGCTTCTGTAAACTCGCTTGCGTAAAGATTATAAATCATAACAGGTGGTCTGAGGCTGGTCCCAGACCCGGGTGGTAGAATTTATTGCAAAATTATGTGCCTTGCTGTATGCTTAGAGTCACATAGACCCCCTGAGTGCAACTCTATAAAAACCGTCTTGTCTCACTGGGCAGTACCATTCTCTGTACCTGTACTCTGACAGGGCAGGGGTGGTCGCTGGCCAGCTAATAAAGACTCATAATTCAGCTCGATTCGGTCTTTAAGTGGTCATTTCTCACACTCCGTACTATAACACCTTATTGAAAAAATTAGCATTTGTCTATAAGAAAAGTAAGATATTTTGTTCATTTACTCAACAGATGATTATCCAGTGCCTACTGGAAATACAATGGAGAAAAAAAGCACACATAGCCATAGTCCTCAAGAAAAGAACTGTTATTTTTTTAAATTTATTATTATTATTATTATTATTGGTTACTAGCTAAAATTCAGTCCCCACCCTTAGCCACTTTCTGAGCCAGGTAAAGGTCACTAGGAACTTTTTACCACGTACGTTCCCACTGGGGAACAGTTCCTAGCCACAGTTTGGTTCCTAGCAACAATTCGATCCCCACCCTTAGCCACTTCCTTAGTCAGTTAAAATCAGTTAGAGTCAGTTAAAGTCACCAGGAACTTTATACCATGTACGTTCCCTCCACGGAACAGTTTCTAGCCTCAGTTTGGTTCCTAGCTACAATTCAGTCCCTGCCTGTAGCCACTTCCTGGTCAGAGGTCACTAGGAACTTTTTACCATGTAGGTTCCCACCAGGGAACAGTTCCTAGCCACAGTTTAGTTCCTAGCTGCAATTAGGTCCTTGCCCTCAGCCACTTCCTTAGTCAGTTAAAGGTCACTAGGAACTTTTTACCATGTATGTTCCCACCAGGGAAAAGTTCCTAGCCACAGTTTGGTTCCTAGTAACAATTCGGTACCCACCCTTAGCCACTTCTTTAGTCAGTAAAAAGTCACTAGGAACTTTATATCATGTATGTGCCCACCAGGGAACAGTTTCTAGCCTCAGTTTGGTTCCCAGCTACAATTAAGTCCCTGCCCTTAGCCACTTCCTGGTTAGAGGTCACTAGGAACTTTTTAGCATATACGTTCCCACGAGGGAACAGTTCCTAGCCACAGTTTGGTACCTATCTACAATTCAGTCCCTGCCCGTAGCCACTTCCTGGTCAGAGGTCACTAGGAACTTTTTACCATGTACTTTCCCACCAGGGAACAGCTTCTAGCCTCAGTTTGGTTCCTAGCTACAATTCAGTCCCTGCTCGTAGCCACTTCCTGGTCAGAGGTCACTAGGAACTTTTTACCATGTAGGTTCCCACCAGGGAACAGTTCCTAGCCACAGTTTGGTTCCTAGCTACAATTCAGTCCCTGCCTCTAGCCACTTCCTGGTTAGAGGTCACTAGGAACTTTTTAGCATATACGTTCCCACCAGAGAACAGTTCCTAGCCACAGTTTAGTTCCTAGCAACAATTAGGTCCCCGCCTTTAGCCACTTCCTTAGTCAAAGGTCACTAGGAACTTTTTACCATGTACATTCCCACCAGGCAAGAGTTCCTAGCCACAGTTTAGTTCCTAGCTACAATTAGGTCCCTGCCTTTAGCCACTTCCTTAGTCAGTTAAAGGTCACTAGGAACTTTATACCACGTAGGTTCCCTCCAGGGAACTGTTCCTAGCCACAGTTTGGTTCCTAGTACAATTCAGTCCCCGCCCTTAACCACTTCCTTAGTCAGTTAAAGGTCACTATGAACTTTATACCATATATGTTCCCACCAGGGAATAGTTCCTAGCCACACTTTGGTTCCTACCTACAATTCAGTCCCTGCCCATAGCCACTTCCTGGTCAGAGGTCACTAGGAACTTTTTACCATGTAGGTTCCCACCGGGGAACAGGTGCTAGCCACAGTTTGGTTCCTAGCTACAATTCAGTCCCGATCCTTAGCCACTTCCTGAGCCAGGTAAAGGTCACTAGGAACTTTATACCATGTAGGTTCCCAGTAGAGAACAGTGCCTAGCCACAGTTTGATTCCTATCTACAATTCAGTCCCTGCCCATAACCACTTCCTGGTCAGAGGTCACTAGGAACTTTTTACCATGTACGTTCCCACCAGGGAACAGCTTCTAGCCTCAGTTTGGTTCCTAGCTACAATTCAGTCCCTGCCATAGCCACTTCCTGGTCAGAGGTCACTAGGAACTTTTTACCATGTAGGTTCCCACCAGGGAACAGTTCCTAGCGACAGCTTAGTTCCTAGCTACAATTAGGTCCCCGCCTTTAGCCACTTCCTTAGTCTGTTAAAGGTCACTGGGAACATTTTACCATGTACGTTCCCTCCAGGGAACTGTTCCTAGCCAAAGTTTGGTTCCTAGCTACAATTCAGTCCCCGCCCATAGCCACTCCCTGGTCAGAGGTCACCAGGAACTTTTTACCATGTAGGTTCCCACCAGGGAACAGTTCCTAGCCACAGTTTGGTTCCTAGCTACAATTCAGTCCCCACCCTTAGCCACTTCATTAGTCAGTTAAAGTCAGTTAGAGTCACTAGGAACTTTATACCATGTAGGTTCCCAGCAGAGAACAGTGCCTAGCCACAGTTTGATTCCTATCTACACTTCAGTCCCTGCCCGTAGCCACTTCCTGGTCAGAGGTCACTAGGAGCTTTTTACCATGTACATTCCCTCCAGGGAACAGCTTCTAGCCTCAGTTTGGTTCCTAGCTACAATTCAGTCCCTGCCCGTAGCCACTTCCTGGTCAGAGGTCACTAGGAACTTTTTACCATGTACGTTCCCTCCAGGGAACAGCTTCTAGCCTCAGTTTGGTTCCTAGCTACAATTCAGTCCCTGCCTGTAGCCACTTCCTGGTTAGAAGTCACTAGGAACTTTTTAACATATACGTTCCCACCAGGGAACAGTTCCTAGCCACAGTTTAGTTCCTAGCAACAATTGGGTCCCCGCCTTTAGCCATTTCCTTAGTCAGTTAAAGATCACTGGAACATTTTACCATTTATGTTCCCTCCAGGGATCTGTTCCTAGCCATAGTTTGGTTCCTAGCTACAATTCAGTCCCTGTCCTTAGCCATTTCCTGAGCCAGGTAAAGGTCACTAGGAACTTTATACCATGTATGTTCCCACCAGGGAACAGTTCCTAGCAACAGTTTGGTTCCTGGTAACAATTCGGTCCCCACCCTTAGCCACTTCCTTAGTCAGTAAAAGGTCACTAGGAACTTTATACCATGTATGTTCCCACCAGGGAACAGTTTCTAGCCTCAGTTTGGTTCCTAGCTACAATTCAGTCCCTGCTTGTAGCCACTTCCTGGTTAGAGGTCACTAGAAACTTTTTACCATATACGTTCCCATCGGGGAACAGTTCCTAGCCACAGTTTGATTCCTAGATACAATTCAGTCCCTGCCCTTCAAGAAAAGAACTGTTAGATAGATGAGATTTTTCATTATATAGCATGGGGAAACAGAAGAAGGGACTTGCTTAAGGGCATCCAAGCATTTAATTGCAGATGTTCACAGCAACTGAGCAAGACTGAGGGTACTTCCACATTCTGCAACAACTTTATTGAAATATCATAAAATTTACCTATTTTGAGTGTATAGTTCAAGCTTTAGCATATGTGCAGAGTTGTGCAATAATCACCATAATCTAATTTTAGATTTCTTTCACCTTATAAAGAAACATCTACCCCATTTATAATCACTCTCTTGCTCACTCCCAGTCCCAGGCAACCACTAATCTACATTCTGTCTCTATGTGTTTGCCATTTAAGAATATTTACTGTAAGTGGAATCATACAAGTGGTCTTTATGCCTGGCTTCTTATAGTATTTCACTGTATGGGTCTCCAGTTTTTAAGATATGCTGGAAATTTTAAAATGTCAAAATGTCAAAACATGATTACAAAAACCATAAAATAATTTAAATGCTTTATTATAACCAATTAATATCTTAGCATAGAAAAATGCAGTGACTTTTTGTCTATATGGATAACAGCACTTTGTTTTTTTACATAGTCTAAACTTGAGGAGTAAATCCCCCCAATTCCCTGCACACACATACCGTTCTATCCTTATTTAACATTTAGTAAGTAATTATTGGGGGCCTATAACTTGTATGAATGCTTTATGGAGTTTATGGCATTTAATATTCAAAACAATTCTGTGGGATAGGTTCTGGTAACTCTGGAATCAGACTGCCTTGGGTACCAATGCTAGCCACTGGCTAAGAATGTGATATTCAGCAAGGCACTTAAGTATTAGTGCTTCAGTTTTAATAGTATCTACTATTAAAACATCAGAATAAAAATAACATCTAAGAAAGGGTTTATTGCAAATATCAATACATATATAAGGATTCTTGGCACATAGTACAATGTTAGTGTCAGCTACTATTAAGGAAAAAGTAAATCCATGCTCAGAGTTAAGTAAATTTGTCCTGGGTGATACGGCGATTAAATACTATGGCCAGAATTCCAACACAGACAACATGACTCCAGACATCAACAACCTCCTGTCTGATGGAGGAAAACCTAGAGTTCAGATCATGGAGATAAAATTGAAATCTATGATTTTTTCCTTAGACTAGATGACAAGCTACTTTTCTAATATTGAATATGCACAATATGATAGGCAGTAAGTCCAAAGAGTTACTGAAAAAATAAACATAACAACATATGCTCAAATTTCATAAGGTGTGGATTGACAATGTTAGATTTTGGTTATACTATATTATTAAGATTGTTTAAAGCTATCATATACTAAGGGAACTTGAATCTGTAGAAGTAATCTAACAGATTTTTATTTGAGCAGTGGTAAATGCTGAATTATCTATTAGTATTGAATGCTTCTGCACTGGATTTCTATCTATGGTTTTAACTGATTGCAAATACCATTTATAGCCTCTGTAGTTTGCTCAGAGTTCTCAAAAGTAATTTAGTATAATCGTTATTTGAAAAAATTTTATGAATGACAATGTATTCATTAATCTGTGCATGCTCAAGCAAAGAAAGACTCATTTCTACACTAGTAATCCCATTTCCAAGGAGAAGTACTCTTGTATTTACAGATCAATGAAGGGGTTATTAAATATCTTTGCCATATTGCTTTTTTTGAAAGTGGATAATGACAATTATTTTAGAGATATTTTAAGTTCCAATTTTAATGGGAGATATTGGTCATGACAAGGCCAATCACTGATATATTTTATTTTTAATTAATAAATTTTATTATTTAGAGCAGTTTCAGGTTTACAGCAAAATTAAGTGGACAGTATAGAGTTCCCATATACCTTCTGTCCCTATTGATTTATTTTTTACCAGCCGATATCATCTTTGAAACTGATAAAAATGGGTGTCTCTTACTTTAGTTATTGTTTTTAAAAATTGTAATTGTATCAGTTGACTTCACTGTGATTTTGCTATTCCTGCACATTTCTCAATTTTAAAGAAAGCTTGATTATTTCTTAAAAAAAAATTATTATCATGGGATCCTGAATTGTTAACACTTCCATCTTTAGTTGACCCATGAGTCATTTGCCTACTTTAATTCAGAACTTGTATTAAACTGGGGCTGCAAAAATATAGTTATATAGTTAGACAGAATAAACACTGTTTGATAGAACAATAAAATGGCTATAATTAACAGTAAAAACTATCTCTAAATGCAGATGACATGATTTTTTTTCACTTTAGCAATTTGTTTAAAGACATGATCTTGTATATATGTTATAAAAGTCTAACAAATCCATGAAAAAAACTATTAGAACTAAATAACGAGCTCAGCAAAGTTGCAAGATAAAAGAGTAATGTACAAAAAGCAACTGTATTTCCATACACTAGCAATGAACATTCCAAACATGAAAGTAAAAAAAAAAATTCATTTACAAGAGCATCAAAATAATCAACATACTTAGGGATAAGTTTACAAAAAGAAGTGCAAGACTTGTCCATCGAAAACTACAGTGCGTTATTGAAAAACAACTAAAGAAGGTCTAAATAAGTAGATAAACATCTCACATTCACAGATCAGAAGATTTAATATTTTTTAGATAGCAATATTCTCCAAATCTGATCAGCAGATTCAATGTAATCTCCATAAAATTTCAAATAAATTTTTCCACAAATAAATAAGCTGTGCCTAAAATTTATATGAAAATGCAAGGGTATAGCCAAAGTATCATTGAAAAAGAAGAACAAAGTGGGAAGACTCACATTTCTTGATTTTCAAAACTTAATACAAAGCTACAGTAACCACAAGTTATGCATATAAGGATTTATAAGTTTATCATTGATTTATATGTTTATCCTTATGCATATAAGGATAAACATAGCATATAAGGATAAACATATAAATCAATGGAATAGAATTCAAAGTCCAGAATTATACCCTTACATCTATGGTCAATTGATTATCAACAAGGACGGCAAGATAATTCAATGGGGGAAAGGACAGTCTTTTCAACAAATGATGCTTAGGTTACAGAATAGTTTCTCAGCTATGACACCAAAAGCACAAGTGAAAAAAGAAAAAAGTATATTGGACTTATATCAAAATTAAAAACCTCTCTGTTTCAAAGGACACCATCAAGGAAGTAAAAAGAAAACCCATGGAAGGAGAGAAAATATTTGTAAATCGTATGTCTAGTAAGCGACTGGTATCTGGAATATATAAACAAATCTTAGAACTCAATTAAAAAGATGAATAGCTCAATTAAAAATGAGAAAAGAATTTGAATAGGTATTTCTCCAAATAAGATATTCAAATGGTCAACAAGCACATGAAAAGATGCTCAGCATCTTTAGACGTTAAGGAAATGCAAATCAAAACCACAATGAGATGCCACGTTATACCTACTAGGATGGCTATAATAAAAAAAAATCTAGACAATAACAAAATTTGGCATTGACGTGAAGAAATTATGCATTACTGGTGAGAATGTAAAATGATGCAACTACTTTGGAAAACATTTTGGCAGTTTCTCAAATGGTTGAGCATTGAGTTACCATATGACTCATCAACATCCCCTAGGCATATGGCCAAAAGAAATAAAAACATATGCTCACACACATACTTGTACAGGAATGTTCATAATAGCATTATTCATAAGAACCCAAAGTGAAAACAACTCAAATGTCCATTCAACTAATGAATGGGTAAACAAAGTGTGATATATCCATACAGTAGAGTACTATCTGCCTATGAAAAGGAAGGATGCACCAATACATGCTAAAACATGGATGAATCTCAAAAACATTACACTAAATAAAAGAATTCAGTCACAAAAGTCCACATATTATATGGTTCCATCCATATGAAATGTCCACATTAGGCAAATTTATAGTTAGAAAGATTAGTATTGATTACAGCTGGAGTGGAGAAGGGAAATTGGGATTGACTGCTTATGGCTATGAGGTCATTTTTGGGGTTGAATTGTATACTTTAGATGAATTACATGGTATGTGACTTATATTTCAATAAACCTATAAACGAAAAAGTAGTGTGGGTTAAATAAAGCTGTTTCAGGACATCGTGTTAACCCACTGAATCCAGTTTGTCGATAATGTCAGATTCAGAAGTTTTGACTTTGTAGGTTCCAGAAAAGTGACACAATGAGATTTTCTTAGAAATATGAAAGGATAAATTTAAAGGGTGAAAGTAGGGTAGGGCTTTTTTGTTTAAATGAGTAATGAAAATAGCATTGAGGTAGGTGTAACATCAAATGTTAAGGAAGGAATGTACTGTACTTTAAAATTATTAGACAATGGTGATAGTAGCAATGAAAAAGCAAAGATTGGAGGGAGAATTTTTTGCATTTATTTACTTGTTGGTTTGTCTGTTTATTATTCTGCTTTCTAATTAGGTTTCCAGGAGTCCATAACAACACAAAGAGGAGAATGCCCACTGCTAACTTGAATAGCTTAGGCGTGTTCAGATGACATTGTGGGAAGGGTGTTTTTGGCACATGAAATTGGGTTATGGCTGCCTCAACCTATTAATCCATACAGAGTTAATTTAGCTCATCTGGCTGGCCAGGTGGGTGGCACCTTCCTATATTTACCTCTCCTCTTGTTTTCTTTCTGAAGTTTCATGCTTCATTGAAGAAGATGACTTACTTAAATGATTTTGATAAGCATAGAGCTGAATCTGACTTCCAAATAAAACTTCCAGAAAGTTCCCAAGGTCAATTTAAAGGGGAATTTAAGCTGTCTTGAGTCATTAGTAACAAGAGTAACATTCTAAAGAGAGTTAAGCACAACTTTTCTCAATCTACATGGAAGTTGCATTTCTAGAAAATTCAGGTTATTTTAAAACTGTACAAACATGCTTTGCATTTCTATATAAAATGAAATGAGGCTATCCTCACAGATAATTATAAAGAGTCATTGCACATTCATGAAAATTCACTGAAAATGTTTGAAAGGGCAGGATATTTCTTTACATTGGGGACAAGCTGAAGGATTTCTGGACCTCTGCCCACTTCATCCTAGTAGCTCTCCATCCCCATCCCTCTGACAACCTAAAATGTTCCCCTGGGGTGAGTAATGCCAATCCCCTTAGAAAATCACAGATCCAAAAAATTATGTCAGCAAGAGATCTCCTTGGGACTTCTTAAGTTGATTATTCGTAAATATATGTGTGTGTGTGTGTGTGTGTGTGTGTGTGTGTGTCCATATATATTACATAAATGAGAACTTTCAAGCTTAGGAGATCCCTTTAATTGACTGAATAGAAACAGATGAAGATTATCATAGAACCACCCTACATTAAGTAAATTGTCATTCATCAATGGATATTTTCATTTCTTTAATTCCACCTCTGAAATTTCTTTTTCTTTTATTTCAGCATATTATGGGGGTACGGATGTTTAGGCTACATATGTTGCCCTTGGTCCCCAAAGTAAGGACTGGAAAGATTCTCTTTTGAAACAGGATTGATAGGAATTTGGTAATCTCTCAGGTTCTTTTTTTTTTTTTTTTTTTGAGACAGAGTCTCACTCTCTTGCCTGGGGCGAGTGCCGAGGTGTCAGCCTAGCTCACAAGCAACCTCAAGCTCCTGGGCTCAAGCAATCCTACTGTCTCAGCCTCCTGAGTAGCTGGGACCACAGGCACGAGCCACCATGCCCGGCTAATTTTTTCTACATATATTTTTAGCTGTCCAATTAATTTCTTTCCATTTTTTTTTTGGTAGAGACGGGGTCT
>CAUYRB010104430.1:0-19713 GCA_963574695.1 Propithecus perrieri | reverse complement strand
CCACTGTGAAGATTCAACAATTGGGCTCCTGCGGTCATGGGTTTCAGATATACACCCACACACATACATACTCGCAGAAAGAGAGTAAAAAGGAGGAAGAAGGGAAAGAAGAAAAATGTATATATATATGTAAATATATATATACAAAAACAATAAAGAGTAAGAATTAAGAGAAATATGTATATAGAGAAAAGAAGAAAAAAACAAAAGAAAAAAGAAAAGAAAAGGAAAAGAAAAAGAAAAAAGAAAAAAAGAATCAAAAAAGAAGAAGAAAAAGAAAAAGAAAAAAAAGAATAAAAGGAAAAGAAAAGAGAAAAAAAAGGAAAGAAAAAAAAAACTCAAAAACGACCCCTTTACTCCACCTGGAGGCAGAGGCAAGTCCTTTGGCGCGATGAGTGGGTAGGGGTCGAGTCGCCTGGCGGAGGGGCTAGTTATGTCGTCTTGGATCACAGCTATACAAAAAATTAAAAAAAAAAAATGGCCCCTTTACTCTGCCTAGTGGCGGAGGCTGGCCCTTTAGCGCAGTGTGTTCAGGTGGAGGTCGAGTCTCCTGGCAGAAGGGGATTTATGTGTCCCGGATCACAGTTCTATGAACAGTCTCCCTCAGTCCACTCTCAGTTCCCCGTCACCTTTGCGTACAGCGCCAGCAACGGAATGGAACAGGGCCGCCTGAGACCACCTGGAAGCTCGGCAGCAATATCGCTCTTTCTCCCTTTTCCGCCCTTTCGGAGGTGGGGCTTGAGTCTGCGGCTGGGACAGACTGTCCGCAGATTCGGGAGAAAAAGTGGCTGTGGGCGCTACTCTCCTCGCATGGCACGGCCAGCTCTGCCACAGAGGCAGTGGCTATGAGTCAGGCGGACGCCCGGGCAACAAGTCCCTGCGGTCGCAGTCTTTGGGTTCCCCGAATTGTGGCTGCCCACCCACTGCTAGTCAACACTGAAGCCGACTGCACGGGGAGGGCATCCAGAGCCGGGGTCCGCCATTGCCGACTCCCAGAGATGACTCCCAGGGCTGCCCCCCAAGCCCGCCGCCCCCCCTACGCACGGCGACTGTGGACTGATCCACGGGAGGACTCTGCTGTGTCCCTCCCAGCGCCCGTGGGACTTTCAGCGATTTCCACGGGAGGAGCCTCTTTTATGGAGTTCCCCTCCCCCGATCTAGTCCTGGCGGTCTCCTGTGGCAAGAAGCTGCCTCCAAACTCTCCCCTGTGGGCTCGGGCAGCGTCTGATCCGGGGAGCGCCTATTCGGGCCAGTCCCTCGCCTCTAATGCCGATCCAGCGCTGCGCTCCGGCACGTTCAAAATGGACCCCACTCCTGTCTCGGCTCCCCACCGCTTGTCGGTCTGTGCTACCTCTTCGCACTGGCTTCTGGCACTTCCCTGCCTGTGTGGGAGTGGGGTTTTGTAAAGGAAGAGTCGTCTTCCTGTGAGTCAGATCTCACTGCCCAGGCTAGCCTGCCGCTGGGTGCGGCCATCCCGCGCTGCTCTTCCCCTTTGTCCCAACTCTCCGGTAATTTGTGAGCGCTTTTCTAGTTCACCTTATTTTATCCCCGGGACTGCTTGTCCCTCACTGCTTCTCTGTAGATTCATGAAGCTGATCCTGTAGGGGAGCACCTCACTCGCGTGTGGGTGTCCGTTTTCTTCACCTCCCACTCTGGGAGCAGAGAGCCAGGAGGTCACCCCTAATCTGCCATTTTCCCGACCTGATGGGGACATTTTGAATTGAAAAGATGCTCTGGAATATGTCATAAGGTGGCAGTAGCAGGAAGGGCTATACATGAAAGGCAGGTAGGAACAATTAAACATTACAAGATAATTGAAACCATCAAGCAAAAAGACTAAAGTGAAACTACAGAGAATGGAAGTGGTTGGTGAGGACAAAAGAATAAGAGGGAGAGAGAGAGAGGGAGGGAGAGAAAGAGGGAGGGAGAGAGAGAGAGATGTTGGAAATGGAGAATTTAAGACATAATAGTTATAGTAGATCAACAAAATCCTACTGCTAAAGATACAGCAAAATACTCTAGTAACTATGGCCTGGTCCCTGGAATTTTTCAATTTTTCTAGTACTTGAACTGTTGCAGTTGCTGAAAGAGGCAACTGAATGGCCGTTCCAAGGTATGTATGAAATTTTTAAAAACTTCCCAAGCTTACAGAGCTATTAAATACTGGAGTGTGGATACAAATCCACTTTCTCTGATTCTAATTACTAGGTTCTTATCAAATCTGTTTAACAAGTCTGTAGGTTCTATGGCAAAGAGTAAATATGAAACTTTGAAAGGTGCTTCATTATCTGGGATTATATTGTGTTATCCATGATTATAAGTTATTTTGAAATAATCAAATGTTAAGTGACTTTAAGGAGAGTCAAGGCAAATACAAGTACAGTAACATTTACCAACAGAGTCATCTTATCTTCTGTTTATGGACACTTTTCAGCATAAATAATACATAGATGTTAAGGATCATCCCCTTCCTATAGTCTGTAAATCCAGATGAAAGGAAACAGTTGTCACTTTGATCTTAACAGAGGCAGAAATGTCATGTTGTTCCACATCCAACCCCTCATTGGCTAAAATGTCACTTCATCCATGAAGGCAATCTATTTATTGCTTCTATAATCCACTGATTATACGGAACCTAAAATTGTCCCTGAGCTGATATAATTCAATGTTTACTTAGAAATATATCATATAAATTTATGATGCTAATAATCATTTCCTTTTTAATGTGCATCTTGAGCACCTGAAGCATTTAAAGGAAGAGTTATTTCTTTAAACATCATATAAGCATTTTCAGATTTTTCACTCAGTTTAAGAAATGTTGGCATTTTAAAATGAAATGCTGTTTTTTTCCAAGAGGGAGATGGAAAAGTATGTGTTTGTGTGTCTTACTTAGTAATAAATAAATCTAATTAGCATCAAATTAGACTATGATATCGGGGTTAGCCATATATGTGTTTGCAATTTAACTGGATATGACTAAATAATTTATTCATCAAATTTGCTATGCGATATACACACAATTCTGCAAAATCTGAAGGCTTGGAAATACCAGTCCCAGAAATCATGGATCTGTCTTCATGAAATTGCTTAGATTCAACAGATTTTTCCACTAACTGTTGTCTCCATAACTTCTTGTGAATTATATTTAAGAACATATTGCTAGTAACATTTTAACATGATTTAAATAATATTTAAAACATTTTTGGATGTAATTTTACCATATGATTTACAGAGAAAGGTCCAGATAAACTAATAAATTAATCTTAGTTATTCTTTATATGAACAAGGCTGTACAAATGCACTCAGTATGCTGTTTGAGTTTTACGGAGAATAAATGCATATGACAGATGTTTTGTGTTGTTTCTACAAGTTATTTCTCCTTCCTTCTTTGCTATCAGGACTCTGACTTTGCTCAGTGCATGGACCATAAACCAGTCATGACACTCTCATCCCTTTTGTCATATTGGTAACTTTGCAAGCCTCTCTTGTGACCACAGATGTCCAGTTGGGTGTGCTCTAACCCATGCAGTGTAAATGCTGCCATGCTTGTATATTTCAGGGGATGAAACATGCTTCTTATTAAAATAGTGGGGGGTCAAGAAAAGAGAAATGCTTTTTATTCATGTACCTATCCTGCTTGGGAAGTTTGTGAGAAGCTGGTTATTTTAACAATTTTTATGGAACTATATTTCCTGGACATTGGAATCCAAAGCAAGGGACTACAGAGTGATTTGACTGAGCATGACTGGAAATCAAGTACAAAACCTGGCATCCGGCACTGGCCAAGGCTTGGAATTGGACAGGTCATTTTACCTGGTTTTGTCATTGTGGTTAAATGAAACTAAAAGAGTCAATACTTTGAGGAATTTCTATACTGTTTTCCATAGTGGTTGTACTAATTTGCAGTCCATTCCATTTGATCCTGCAATCCCACTAGTGGGTATTTACCCAAAGGAAAAGAAGTCATTTTATCAAAAAGACACCTGTGCTCAAATGTTTATTGAAACGCAATTCAGAATTGCAAAGATGTAGAATCAACCCAAATGCTCATCAATTCATGAGTGGATTAATAAAATGTGGTATATGT
Organism: Propithecus perrieri; assembly: GCA_963574695.1. Lineage (NCBI taxonomy): Eukaryota > Metazoa > Chordata > Mammalia > Primates > Indriidae > Propithecus > Propithecus perrieri. The sequence continues at coordinate 15,626 of CAUYRB010104430.1, read as the reverse complement.
ACACCATGGAGGACTGTGCAAGAAGGATGAAGAAGGATGACTTACTGACTTTTACAACAATCTGAATGGAACTGGAGACCATTATCCTAAGTGAAGTATCTAAAGAATGGAAAAGCATATATTATATGTACTCGCTATTAAATTGGAACTAACTGATGAGCACACATGTGCACAGAAGGAAGTAAAACTCAATGGAAATCAAGCAGGGGGGAAAGGGGAGGATAGGATGGACAAAAACCTACCTGACAGGTATAATGAACACTATCTGGGTGATGGGCACATTTAAAACCATGATTCAAGCATTATAAAAGCAATCTGTGTAATCAAAAAGATTTTTCCCCCAGTAATACTTTTAAATTAAAATTAAAGAGTGAATACTCTGAGAACAAATCAAATAGTCCTGACATTATACGTTAAAAATAAAGATTGCTAGTTATCAATTTATCATATGGATAAACCGCTTATTTTACATAAACAGCAAATATATCATGGATATTTTACACAAATATCTGTGGTTACTTTGAATTTGAAATATGCATAATTTAAACTGTATATATTTATATGGAAAATACACTGTACTTTAAGTAGAACTACACACTTGTTCAAACACCATCAAATAAAAATGGGTCTAGATGAGTGAGAAAGCTTTAAGGACATTCTTAACAAAATAAATAAGAAGCTTAAATTAGTCAAAATGCATTAGTGATGAGAGTTACAATTTAACAGCAAATGATCTTTCATTTTTGCAGATGATCAAAGATAGAATATTAAACATTATTTTCAGTTTAACTTTACCTAGATATAATAATGTTGAGCATGAAAAGATCTGTGCTCCTTTAACTTGAAGAAATCACAAAGTTTTTTTTTAATATTATCCTAATGTAACATATCCTGATCAATGGTTCTTTCTAAAATGTATAGTCATTTGTTATGTGAGAAATATGATTCTAAAGAGCAACCTCCTATTTCGTTACTAGAATTTCTTAATTATTTTCACAACAAGTATTTGCCCTTATTGAGTTAAGCTTGATGTGTTTTGAAGATCCAGTCTTATTTATCTTTGTCCTAGATTTGTATCATATTTTGATAGGATTTGAGAATTTAATTGCATTTATATAAAATGGATACTGTTCTTGAAGTGTGTGTTAGATATGATGATTCATATTAAAAAAACAAAAACAAAAGCAAAAGCAATATTTCTCAGATTTTTTTATGTAAATATGCCAAACCATGTGGGTATTCATTTATAATATTTGTTAATTTCAAAGCAATTTGCTTAGCATTTATTTTAGGTTATCCTAATTATATGGCTCCAATTCGAATGTATATTTACAGCCTCAGATTCTCCTACTAATCACAGAGAAAGGTAAATAAGAAGAGAATCAATGGGGAAATTTAAATTACTACAATTGCTTCCAAATCCCTATCTGGACTTCTTTCCCAGCAAATAAAGTTAGGTTACCTAAGAGCCTCAGGGGTTTCTTTTGGTCCTTCTTCTTAGCTCAACTTTGAAAGATGATGCATTTTCCCTAGGCAATGCCTTTTTGCATATGCCAGAAAAAAACATTTGCTACATTTATTGTCTATTTTTTAGTGTAAATCCCTGTCTCTGAGAATTCTATTATATAATCGTTCACTGTATTATCCCTCATCTAGCACTGGGAAGCTTGAAAACAGTAATGGTGCAGGTGTGTCATAGTTTGTAGAATATGAGCTAGGATGTTTATTTTGAGAATTAAAAAAAATTAATTTTTCAGAAATTGCAGATAATCTAACAGAAGACATTGTGATAATAATAGTTAAACTCATTATCCTTTTTAAACTACATACAGGATATAAACCACATTCTATTTTACAATGTATGTCAAGAAAGCACAGATCTTATCCTACAAGTACTTCCCATTTTCTTCTTGTTTATTTTGAACCATTTCTTTCGTTCTGAGACTTTTTCATCTAAGTGCACACATACACGTGTGTGTCTGTGTGTGTGTACAATTTACAAAGAGGATGAGGAGCAGTTCATAGACAAAATACTGCAGATCCCTTACAGCTTTCATAATAACCTTCCTTTGTCTTTCTAATCAAAGGCAATGTGCCTTCAAAGAAAATACCAAGGTCACACTCTTTTGCCTCAAAATTTCAATTCTCTGCTAAATCTGTCACTTTAAATTTGGTGGTCAGCTTATTTGCACATCTGTGTACTTGCGAGATTGTTTTCTTCCCTCATGTATGTGACTTTATTTTCTGAAGGCCTGTGAAATGCTTTGCTTTGACCTAGGAACTCTGATCAATACTTATTTCAAATTCTATCCTTCATTGATGATTTTGTATCCTAAAACAAATTATGCCACTCTAATTACAGATTCAGTTTATTTTTCACTTAAGGAATTTCATATCTTTATTTTTCATTTAGGAAATCTCAAAATAACAACTCTTATTTTCCATTATATTTTGGATTTAATTGCTATTGAATCTATTCTATTCTCTAATCCTTTGATATGACATTTCCAAATGTTATAATTTATTTACATTATCACATATGCTATGTCATAGGATTTCTTAAACCTCAAATGGCTCCTGAAACTTGTGTGCCTTAAACTTTTAGTGAAAGCAAATAAGTTTAAGATACTTTTTTTTTTATTTCAGCATATTATGGGGGTATAGATGTTTAGGTTACGTATGTTGCCCTTACCCCCCCTTCACCCCCTAAGTCCGAGTTTCAAATATGTCCATCCTTCGGGTGGTGCGCATTGCACTCTTTGTGTATGCAAATACCCGTCCCCTCCTCCCTCCTCCCCCCTTCCCCTCCCCCTTGCCCAACATCCAATTGATGCTATTCTTATATGTGCATTTTAAATAATTTAAGAATATAAAAGTGTTAAATAGCTTTCAGAGTTTTGTATTTATTATTTTTGTTTAATAAATATTGTCACTGACTGCCCAATGATCAATGAATTGTTAGCTCTCAGTGACTATGACCTTTACATGCTATATATGATTTTTTAGTAGCACCAGTTATGAATTTTAAAGTATACAGGGTTGTTTTCAAAAGACGGAAAAAAAAATTCTACTTTGAGTATTACAGGTGGTTTGTATAAGTTATCTGTAAATAGTGAAATGTGATATTTTTTCAATCCTAGAAAATCCATTTACCTGCAATAAGAAAGAACTGTAATTGTTATTACAACTTTGTTTGAAAAAATATAAAATAAGGATTCCTCTAAAAAGGCAATATAAACAGTCATATCTTGATATAAGTGCACAAAATCCAAAGCATGTAGCAGTCACAATCACTGAGACACCTTAAGCCCACGTATTGATTTTGTTCTATAAATTCAGTGTATCCTGGCTGACGATAAAGCTCAGTTTCTGTGAAGCTATAAGAAAAGATTTCTTCAATAATACTCTGCCAACTTCCTAGAGAGAGACAAGCTGGAGGGTGACAACAAGTGCCAATATACCATGGCCTAAGTAGAGCTTACCTTGATCTTGGCATTTCAGTTTTCAGCAGTCAGAGAAGCAGTCAGTCATTTCAACATCATTTAGCTGGATATAGAGTGACTTAATGGAAAGTAACAAATTCATTAAAAATCTTGATAGTGGTTCTAGAAGCTCTTTCTGAAACAGGGGAGATAAAAGGCCTTATAACAATGAGCTCACAAAGTAAGCTGGACAAGCTGGGATTGATGAGACGGCTCAGAATGGCATCCTTGGGAAACTAAGTGTGGAGTGGACAAGTCACCAGCCAGAGCCTAAAGTGTACCAACTAAAGCAGCTAAATCCTCTACCTCCGAAAATACAAGATTGCATATAGGACAGACTTTATGAAGCTGCAGAATTCAAAAGTTGGTGAGCTTTTTGTCAATAATAGTGATAACCGCACTTACAGCTTTTAGAAATATAAAATGATCAAGTTTTAGGTAAATCAATGGGTAAAGCAACATAATTATTCTGAGTTCTATAATATATTTGTTACAAAATATAATCTTCAAATATTTTGTTTTATTATTCTTTATTTTGCTTTAATGCTTTCTTTTATTTAGTCATTTTAAAGAATGAACAAAAATATAATAGATTGAAAGAACAAAAGAAAAATGAATTGGATATGTTATTGTTGCACAGTTACAGTCAAATTCTTTTCCATGCATATATTTCCTAGAATGTTGGGTTGTAAAAATTAATATAATAGAAAGTCAAGAGATAGATCATTGACTTTTTCACCTGTTCCATGATCCAAAGTATATTTATGTGCAGGACGAGAGCAATGGAAAGATGAGGTGTTAGAAAGTTTGATTAGAAAACTAAGATTCAGTAATACCTAAAGTGTGTGCATGTGTGTGTGGTATTTGTCCTACTGCCTCCTATAGGCTACTAAGACTGTCAGAGTGGTGGTGTCCCTTACTGTGTTTTTGTAAGTGATAAAGTCAACTTTATCAACAGATCATTTGGACGGTATTTATGAAACAGCACTTAACAACAGAAGGCTTAATGAGTGTCCTGAAAATGAAACATTTATTCATTCATGTCTCCAAAAAATATTCATCAAGTGCTCATATATTCACAATTTAAAAAATGTTGTTAATAAATTTAAACATTTATGTTTGGTAGGAATTTTCATTGCTGTTTTAGGGCAAATACCCACTATGCATTGCCAAACGGGAGCAAGAATATGCAACGATTCACCTTTTGCCAAAGGGCATCTCTAACAGCTAATATTTTTCATAACAAAGATGTGGAAAGATTTTAGATGAATTAATCCTTATAGCAATTCTAAGAAGAAAGTAGCATCAATATCCAATAATTTTGATGAAATGATTTATTTTATAGAGAGATTAACTTGTCCAAGTCCATTCATGCATTAGCAAGTAACAGAATTGGGACTTGCACCCTTGTCTTCCAACCTGACATCTGATGTTCATCTCATGACACAATAGTGGTATCCAAACTTAAAACTTATCTACTGCATTAAGACAGCTATGAGAATGAAGACTACTAAATTCAGCTTAAAATAGCTATAACAGGCATAGCAAGATTGCCACTGATTCTAAACATTTGCATGTTTATAATAGTATTTTAGTGCTTTTTAACTCTTTAAGATCAATTTCTCCTGGATATTAAGAATTACCATGCTAAGTATGCATTTAATGTGAGCTGGGGGTGAGCTTCCGTGATTGGCATCATACACCCTTTACCTCATAATAATCTTGTTTCCTATTACTCCGCACCCAATTTACTTCACTTTAGTTGTGTTGTTCTCTTTGTGATGTACAGTGTTACCCAAAAGTTTGGATATCTTAATAAATCTGCATGGTTTGGTGACTAGGGAATCAATAGACCAAAGATATTCACTCCAACCACCTTCCCCCCCAAGTGCAGGGCAACAGCAATAACAACTCATTTGTGAAAAGGGAGGAAGGGCCACATAATGAAGTCGTGGGTCATTTACAAAATCAACCTGGATAGTGATTATGAATCCTCCCTCTCAATGTTGAAGTAACCTCTTTATAAGAACCTGGCTCTACTCCAAGACAGAATCTCTTTTTTCCACATGCCCATATCTAAAATAAGTAGTGGCAAGAGTGTCTTCCTCGGTGTGGTAGAGTTTTAATACCAACTCCCAATTGTTTCAGTGTTTCGGGGTTAGGTTTACCTGAATATTAAACAGTCACAGTCTTGGAGGCTAAGGGTTTTGGGGCAATACAATTTCTTCAAAAACTCAGGAGATTTCTGATCTATTTTATTCCATGCAGTGCCATGTGAAAGAACCTACAATACAATCAAATATCTACCTCGACTAGTTCTTCAGCCTGGATGACTCTTTATTTGCTGACATCTGTACTCATTTAATGGCAGCTACCCCGAGGCTCTTGGAAATAATAGGCCAGGTGAGCAGACAATATAAGTAATCTGGTCTTTGCAGCTGAGTTAATTACCATTTTACGTCTAAACCCATTCATATGTAGGCTCCATAATCTCATTGACTGTTGTTCAGAGGACACAGGAAACTGGCATTTATAACCCTGTGAGTCTCCAAGTTAGTAAATTCTCAGTAAATTTAGATTGCAGCTTCAGTCAGGGAAAGTCTCTTCAGTAGAGTGGTATGCCCTGCATCTCTGCTCTGGCTTGTAAATCTGGCCTGTGCTACCTTGCTAAAGCAACAAGGAATTAAAAAGATATATTTTCAGACTTTTCTGCAGGCTTTGTAGTTGTCTTGTCTGCCTCCCCTGTTATCTCAGTGAAAGTGATTGTCATGGAGGCAAAATATGTGCCAGAATCTTTTAGTTTACTTCCAATACCAATTCTGATTATTAGTTAAGGTACAGTGTCGTGACAGAGGTATTCAGTGCTACGAACAATACAGACATTGATTCTTTCTGCCAAAACTCTCACAGCATAGGTGGCTAGCCCAGGGAAGGGAGGTTTTTCTGTTCCATGAGGTCAACCATGCATCCTGGCCTTTTTTTTTTTTTCCTTGCAACTCCATCATCTCATAGGGCTTTCTTTTGGACATATTTAAAGGTAAATCTCCAGCATGACACCTTAATTTCAGTTCTAAGGAAAAGTAAAAGGAATACAAAAACAAATATCTTCTATTTCAAATAATTGACCCATAAATTGCATGTGCTACTTCCACTCACATACCCTGTCAAGATCCCTCACTTTCATGGCTATACATAGATACAAGAATGGCTGGGACTCCAGATCAATAATCATGATTCCACTAAGATGCTAACTTTGGTGGTTCCATCGCAAATAGTACAAAAGGGAAAATTGATCCTGGGATGGGGTGGGAACACAATTGGTAATTTCTACCACACAAGGTAAGTACTAGATCTACTCATGCTTTCTCTCCTGTAAATAACTATCCACACATTCTACTTACTCACTTTTATGAGAGGGACATGCCTTTTCTAACTTAATTTGTAGAAATACTTCACATAGATAGAGGTAGTTAGATATAGATAGATAATAGATATAGGTATCTTAATCTCTGTTATACATATGAATGGGTTTAGACGTAAAATATTATCCCACCATTTGAAGCAAATACATTTTTTATAAATAGTCATTTAAAAAACAAAAAGTTCTTACTTTTAATGTGACTGAGTCTTTCAAAGTTATTCTTAGTGGTATTTTTAATATTTTATTTAAGAAATTACTTCCTACTCTGAGTTATAAAATATATACAACATTTAAAGTTTTAGAATTTTGCTTTCCAAAGTTGTCTTTAATTCATCTGAATAACATATTTTAACTCAATTCCATTTTTAATAGTTTTATTGGGGTATAATTAATATACAAAAACACTGTGCATGTTTAATGTATACAATTTGATGGGTTTGGACATACGCATATACTCATCACCATAAGCAAGGTAACAAACAGTTCTATCATCTCCAAAACTTGTTTCCTTGTGTCTCGTGTGTGTGTGTGTGTGTGTGTGTGCGTGCGTGTGTGTGCATGTGTGTGGTGTGTGTGGTAACAACACTTAACTTGAGGTCTATGCTCTTTACAAATTTTTAAGTGCACAATAACCATACTGTTAGCTATAGGCACAATGTTGTTCAGCAGATCTCTAGAACTTACTCATCTTATACAACTGAAACTTTATAACTGTTGAGTGACAACTTTCTAGTTCTCCCTCTCTGCAGACCCCGAAAACCACCTTTACACTCTCTGCTTCTATGAGTTTGCCTATTTTAGATACCTTATATAAGTGAAACCATGAAGTATTTGTCTTTCTGTGACAAGCCTATTTGACTTAGCATAATGTCTTCCGGATTTATCCAGCTTGTCACAAATGATAGGATTCCCTTCTTTTTAAGGCTAAATAATATTCCATTGTATGTATATAACACATTTGATTTAACCATTCATCTTTTGATGGATATTTGGCTGTTCATACATACATATATATGTATGTATATATATATGTGTATATATATATTATTGTGAATAATGCTTCAGTGAACATAAGGGTGCAAATATTTCTTTGAGATAATGATTTCAATTCTTTGGATAAATACTCAGAATTGCTAGATCATATGGTAGTTCTATTTTTAATTTTTTGGAGGAACTTCCATATGTTTTCCACAGTGGCTGCACCAGTTTACATTCTCACCAATAGAATATAAGGATTCAGACTCCTCCACATCCTTGCTAATACTTGTTACCTTTTGTTTTAAGATATATAAGTATATGTATTTTTAAAATATATTTTAATGTACTGAAAGAGTTAAAATTCTATTTATTTTTTGTTTCCTATGGATGATTTCCCCAGAAGTATTCTTTTCATCTCATGTGCAATATCCTCTTCCTAAATTAAGATTTCCAGCTTAATGAGTTTCTTATAGATCTGTTTATTTGTTTTACTAGTCAGTTTTGATTAAAATGAGTCTATAATAATTCTTGATATATGGTAGGCTAAATCCTGCCATTTGACCTTCTATTTCAGCTATTGACTGTTCATGACATTTGTTTCTTTATAGATATTTTGCAGATTATAAATCTCTATGAAACTTGGGGACTTTTAAAGAAATGTATTAAAGTTATGGAACATTTGGAGATAATTTACGTTTTTATTCACAGAGGATCCTATTGCTAGCAATGGAATATCTGCCCATTTATTTCAGAGTTTTTGAATACCTTTCAGTAAACTTTTATTAATTTATTAAAATTTTAAATATATTTTGTTAAATTTATTATTATATGCAGTTATCCATTTTACAGATGAGTAACTTGAACTTCAGGTAGAGTTTCACTTTACGAAGGGCGAGTAGTCATAGTACTAGCTGGTCATTGATTCATAGTGAATCATCTATGTACGCTACACTTCATATTTTCCTGCTTGTATCTTGGCATTTTAGGAGACAGAGATTACTTTGAGGAATGAGAGCCTTTTCTAAAAGTTTGAAATGCCAGAGAAGAGGTGTTTGTGTTCTTTTATGAAAATTCATGCTTACGTTTCTATCTTCCTCTCATTTCCCTTACATAATTTTCAGCTCTCATTTTTATATACGCAGTTTTATAGCAATGTTTTTCCTTGTGTTATTTCTCATGGGATTTTGAGGTTTACAAATTAATTGTGTATTTGTGGGATAACTGTATATATGAATGTAATTCCTTAGACATTACATAGCTTATGATTTTATTTCCCTAATGTTCTAATATTGATGCCAGTGAAAAAAGATGTATATATTTTTCATTATGTTAATGATTCATTTTGGATGCTTTGTTTAATATTTTTTTTCATGATTCAGGTCTTGTTTTAGACAAAGAAATACTACTTGCTATATCACTTTGTTTAAGAAGAAAATAAGAAAAATAAATATTAATATATTAATTTGCTTAAAGTAAGACTGTGATATATTATGAAAATTATAATTTCTCAAAGAAGGAAAATATTCCAGAAATAGTAGATTTAGTGCTAATATGTGAAGTGTGGCACCTTTTATTTTCTTAGATTAACTAATTTCTGGAAAATTGGTATTGCTACAATGTCTTAAGTATTCCATTAGTAACAAAATGAAAAACTACGGAGAAAAATGTTTCTTTTGGGTGGAGGGAAGAAAATAGATAGAAATTCAAGAATATGAAGCAATATTTTAGACTCAGAAACTAACTTTATCTTTGTTCAATTTTTATCTTACTTTTGAGATTTAAAAGAAGCCCTATCAGACTCTCTGCATTCAATGTGATAACTATGCTTATAAAAACAATATTGTGATTATACTTAAATAAGTAAATGTTTTTTCAACTAGATTCTATAGAACACAAATATTAGTCTATTACTGATGTGTTTTGGGGAGCATTTTAATAATATAGAAATAAATAAATAAATAAATGGCTTGACAGAATTGACAGCTCAATGATGGTTTTGTATTATAATTACACTAACTAAAATGTGGAAAAAAACTGAGTAAAATGTTAATAAATAGTTATATAAGATATATATTTGAATAATTAATATTCAGTATTTATTAATATAGATACTCTGAAATTTAAGAAAAGCATTCCAGTTATTAGGGACTTTATATTCAATTACATATTGTATGTTTCTTTCCTCCTCTTTCTCTCTGCCATAAAAAAAGAAAAATAAAAGAATATTAATATGTTTCTTGCTATAATTTAAAGGAGAAAGAGCTCACAGTATTGGGAAACAGAAGATATAATGAGTAAATTACTAATGGGTAAAGTGAAACATAAATTGTCAAGTATGCTTTTTATTAATAATTTGAGTTATCTTCTGGACTAGACTTCCCTCTCTCAAATAGTTCATGAAACTAAAAATTATGAATAAAACAACATGTGATAAAAATCAGAGTTGATCCTTTTGCCACAAGTAGGCTCCTAACAACTGTTGAGTTTTGAGGGGATGCAATAAATCAGTGTCCCCAACCTTTTTGGCACCAGGGACTGGTTTCATGGAAGACAATTTTTCCATGGACAAGGGGGTTGGGTGGGGATGGTTTGGGGATGATTCAAGTGCATTATATTTATTATGCACTTTATTTTTATTATTATTACATTGTAATATATAATGAAATAATTATACAACTCACCATAATGCAGAAATCAGTGGGATTCCTGAGCTTGTTTTGCTGCAACTAGACGATCCCATCTGGGAGAGATGGCAGACAGTGATACCCAAGGTGTGTTGCTTTTGTCCAAGCTACTCCATAATTTCATTTTGGTTGCTGTCATTGTGGAAAACCCTGCTTTGCGAAGATAGGATGTTGGAAATGGAAGCAGGCTTTTAAATGCTTTTGTGGCAATCTCAGGATATTCCACATTGACTTTAATCCAAAATGTATGGAGATTTGAAGTTGTCTCAAACATACTTCTAAGGCCACCATCATTTGCGATCTCAATCGGTTGATGCTCTTCTAGCACAGACAAAGTCTATTCACCTGGCTTATTAACAATTGGGTTGCAGATCAATTCCTTTCCAGTTTTTTTTTCTTCGTGTGTGTGTGTGTGTGTGTGTGTGTGTGTGTGTGTGTGTGTGTGGTTGGGAAATAATGCTCAAACTTTTTTGAAAGCTGAGATGGGTGATCATGCACCATCTGGGAGAAAGAAGGTCCTGGCTCAGTTTCTTTCAAAATCCCTGCTCGTGTTTGAAACATGTCAAAAATCCCAATGTTCACTCATCACCCCATAATTCCAGTTTGGCTTTGAATGCAGTGACTCTGTCAACTTGAACACAGTGGTTGTTCTCCCCTGAAGTGACAGATTGAGTTCATTGAGCAGGTTGAATATGTCACACACGTAAGCAAGTGTTGTGACCCACTCTGTGTCAATGAAATGTGCTGCCAGGGGTGAGTGTTTTTCTAAAAGAAATGTCTGGAGCAGCTCTCATAACTCAAAAACTGTGACTAGTGATCTACCTTTAGAAAGTCATCTCACTTCTGTGTGTAAGAGAAGACGTGTGCTCTGTGTCCATCTCCACACAGAGTTGTGTGAACAGGCATGCATTAAGGGCATGTATTTTAATGTGCCTGATAATTTCAATTGCATACGGCAAAATGTTGTTTAGCACAGGTGACATTTTTCAGCTAGCCAGCATTTCTATATGGATGACACAATGCATAGACTCACATTCAGAAGTGACCTCCTTGACCTGAGTAGTGAAACCAGAAAGCTGTCCAGTCATGACAGCCACTGCATCCATGCATATACTGACAAAAATGACCAATTGAGATTTCCTGATATGTAATTATTCAAAGATTTGAATATTTATCTGCAGCTATGGTGTTGGCTGGCAACAAAGTGCACATAACATAGCCTCATACACATCCTCCTGAAAAGTATATTGCACAAAAACCAGCATTGTTGCCTGTCAACATCAGTAGACTTGTCAACCTGGATTGCGTACCATGGTGATTCATTAATACTCTAACAATTTTACCTCAATATCCTCTGCTATTTCTTCAATTCTTCTAGTTATGGTGCCAGCAGAAAAAGGAACATGTGACACCTTTTCAACTGCAGCCTCTCCTAAAAGTTCATGGCAGATGTCCTTAGCAGTAGACAGGATAAACTCTTCACCAATAGTAAAGGGCTTCTTAGCTTTAGCAATGCAGTTAGCCAATAAGAATGATGTTCTCAGTTCAGACACATTTGATGAAGTGGCGGCCTTCAATAATTGCTTCTGTTCTTCATGTTCACTTTTTTTCTTTTGAAACACTCCAAAGGTGAGCATTGTAGAGGTGAAGGGCATGCCTCTAAACCTCGCTTACATGAGGCAATGACATAAAATGTAACCAAAATGTTTGTACCCTCATCCTAAAATAAAAATTAAAAAACAAACAAAAAACCTCCAAAGGCTTGTCTTTTAATGCAGAGTGTTTGATCTCCATGTGGTGAAGCAGTTTTGAAAGTTTCATGGTTTCATTGGCTAGCCTGTCGCCACATATTATACAAAGCGGGCTTGGAGAATGTGAATCGCCGTTGCAATGAAATGATAATTTAAGTAGGACTCTTGGTATTTTTCTTTAAATGCAGCTTTCATTTTGTTGGCAGTCTTAGAGTCTTCTGCTGTGTGAACAGTGGGTCTTTCCCCTTTTCAAAGAAGCTCTCCAGCGATGATTGTTTTTTATTCATTTTTGCTAGGGTTAGCTTGTGGGCTTACCAAAACTGTGACTGAAACAAGTGCACAGTGCAGGAAAGAGGTGCAGATGGAAGTGGTAAATAAAATAATGTGTGGGCCATGTGTGGACTAAAATAAATGTGAGATTCTGACTTCAAGCCTGCCACCAGAAGCAGCTGTGCAATTGGAGTACATCAACTCACTTGCTACTATAAATCCTGCCACCAGATGCAGCTTGTCACTTACCACTCACTGATAGGGTCTGCAAGCAATTGATTTATTATGGTCTCTGTGTAGTCAAACCTCTCTGCTAATGATAACCTGCATTTGCAGTGGTTCCCCAGTGCTAGCATCACCACCTCAGCTCCACCTCAGATCACCAGGCATTAGATTATCATAAGAAGTAGTGCAACCTAGAGCCCTCGCTTATGCAGCTCACAGTAGGTAGGGTTCACGCTTCTTTGAGAATCTAAGGCTACTGCTGATCTGACAGGAGGCAGAACTCAGGCGGTGATGTGATGGATGGAGAGCAACTATAAATACAGATGAAGGACCCCCACTGCTCACCTCCTGCTGTGTGGCCCAGGTCCTAATATACCATGGACCAGTACTGTCTGCTGCTCCAGGGTTGGGGACTGCAGCAATAAATGATATACCTATTTTTTCCCATCAAAGTAATAAATAAACTGAAAAGAAAGACCAAAACATGGCTTATTACATATTAAAATATCAATTTTACTACAAATAATTCTCCAATCTTTGAGAATGTGATTTAGATATATGATAACAAAGAGATTTCCTAATACTGGATTGCAGAATTATAAGCAAATTTATACTTTTTCATAGGCTTGGAGGAACAGGAACCATGTTGGCTTCTAAGTGAAAAAAACAGAGGAGATTAAACCATGTATATTCAATTCCTTACCCTAAGAAATAAGAGGTCTTATTCTGCCATCACATAGAAGAATAAGAAGTTGAGGAAGAGGCCAGGATCATTTTAGAAATCCTGCTTCAGAAATCACATGAATGAGTGAAAATTGTATTTTTTTTAAGTCTTTTAGGTCTTCTTCTTCTTTTTTTTTTTTTCTTAAGACTTCATGTTTCACTGACTAAGTAAATTGGCATATTGTGTATGAATCAATTTTCCAGTACAGACACTGTAGGGTACATCGTATCAGGTTCTCCTAACACTTTTCTTAGGTTTTTGTAATTCAAATGGAAATTTTGAGAGTTTTATTCATAGCATTCAGCTTACATTTATATATTGATTTTAAAAACTTTAAAAAATCCATTGCTTCAAAATTCAGTGAATTTGAATTTTCCAAAAGGGAGTATTAAAAACAAATTCAGAGCTAGGCATGGTGATTTACGCCTATAGTCCCTGCTATTTAGGAGGCAGAAGGATCACTTGAGCCCAGGTGTTTGACCTTATAGTGAGCAATGACGGCACCACTACACTTTAGCCTGGGTGACAAAGTGAAACCTTCAACTCTACCAAAAAAAAAAAAAAAAAGAAAGAAAGAAAGGAAAAAAGAAATTCAGATACATCTGCTATAGTTAGAAAATTGTCAGTTGGTTTCAACAGAAGTTAGACCTATTCTATTATTTTTTTAATTTTGTGCCCTTCATTTTTTTTTTATTTCAAGGTATTACGAGGCTACAAATATTATCGTTACATTTTTTGTCTTTGCTTCACCCAAGCGAGGGTTAGAGGTGTGCCCTTCCCCTCTACAATGCTCCCCGTGTCCTTTAGTTGTGGGTTTAGCCTCCCAACCCCCTAATCCCTAGAGAGTATTACTGCCATGTGAGCACCCTAGTGTTCATCAGTTAGTACCAATTTGATGGCGAGTACAAGTGGAGCCCATTCTTCCAATCTTATGATACCTCACTTTGGATAATGGGCTTAAGTTTAATCCAGGAAAATATAAGAGGGGCTAGATCACTGTCGTTTCTTATGATTCAGTAATATTCCATTGTATACATATACCAAATTTTAATAATCCACTCATGAATTGATGAGCATTTGGGTTGTTTCCACGTCTTTGCGATAGTGAATTGTGCTGCCATAAACATTCGGGTGCAGATGTCTCTGTTATAGTATAATTTTTGCTCTTTTGGGTAGATGTCTAATAGTGCTATTGCTGGATTGAATGGTATTTCTATGTTTAACTCTTTGAGATATCTCCAAATTCTTTTCCACAGAGATTGCACTAATTTGTAGTCCTACCAGCAGTGTAAGAGTGTTTCTGTCTCTCCACATCCTCGCCAACATTTGTTGTTTGGGGATTTTTTGATAGAGGCCAATCTCACTGGGGTTAGGTGATAACTCATTGTGGCTTTGATTTGCATTACTCTAAAGATTAGAGATGTTGAGCATTTTTTTTATATGTTTGCTGGCCATTATTCTGTCTTCTTTTGAAAAATTTCTGTTCATTTCCTTTGCCCATTTGTTGATGGGGTTGTTTGATTTTTTCTTGTTGATTTTTTTTTTAAGTTCTAGATAGATTCTAGTTATCAGCCCTTTATCAGATGTGTAGAGAGCAAATATTTTCTCCCATTCTGTAGGCTGTGTATTTGCTCTAATGATAGTTTTCTTGGCCATGCAAAGGCTTTTTAATTTGATCAGATCCCATTTATTTATTTTTGTTGCTGCAGCGATTGCTTTGGGGGTCTTCTTCAAGAATTCCTTGCCTAGGCCAATGTCTGAAAGGGTCTTCCCAACATCTTTTAGAATTCTTAAGGTTTCATGCCTTAGGTTTAAGTCTGTTATCCATCTTGAATTGATTTTTGTGAGAGGTGAGAGGTGGGGATCCAGTTTCATTCTTCTGCATGTAGCTATCCAGTTTTCCCAGCACCATTTATTGCAAAGAGATTCTTTTCCTCAGTGTATGTTTTTGTCAGCTTTGTCAAAGATTAGATTACCATATGTGGATTACTAACCAATATTTTTACTCAATTATTCACTGAAAATATTACTGAGGGTTTACTATGTGCCAGGCACGTACTAGGACCCGAGGACGCAAGGACGGATAAGACC